>JAQHUG010000068.1:8055302-8088971 GCA_028555095.1 Dicrostonyx torquatus | reverse complement strand
CCAAGGTCCAGTGGAAGAGCAGAAGGAGGGAGAAGATGAGCAAGGAAGTCAGGACCATGATGGACTGGCCCACCAACTGAGACAGTGTGCTTGATCTATTCGGAGCTCATCAAATCAGAAATGAATGAGCATATGACCAAACAGGGCTCTCTGAATGTGGCTGCCAATGGGGACTGACTGAGCAGCCAATGATAATGGCACATAGACCTATCTCTTCTGAATGTATTCGCCTTTTGGGAACCACTTTTCTATGGATACACACCTTCTTGGACCGAGATGGGGGGAGGGGGCTTGGGCTTCCCACAGGGCAGGGTATGCTGCCCCATCTTCAGGAAGCAGCAGGTGGGTGGTGGGGTAGTGGGGGAGCGGGAGGGACTGGGACAAGGGGAGTAAATGTAAATTTTTCTTTTAACAATAAAAAAGTTTTAAATTATCTTACACTCTGTAAAATTTCCTCTTGCTCATTTACTCCCATTCACTACTCCTTTTCTTTTGCCCCTCCATCTATTTCTCCTCTGCTTCTGTTCAAAAAGGGCCAGATCTCCCATGATATATGGTTTATATCAAAGCTTGATGTTTAAAGTTGCATTAGGGCTAAACTTCTCTTCTTCTATTAAGGCTAGTTTAAGCATGCATGGTTAGCCTGTCTTTGGTGATTCTCCAGTTGTTCTTATCCTGGGCAGTCCTAGATGCTTGTGTTATTGTCATACACATGGTTCCACAGTCTTCCTTTTTGATGTCTACTCAGCATTGGGTGTTCTTCTTTGCTTATCCCGTACACTCCTCCTCGCCGTGCATTCTTCAAGTATCTGCCATCATTCATTCTCATAACATTGCTGAAGTATCCCAAGCACCATTGCTGCATCCTGTAGTTTACTTCCTTCTGTATATGGAAGTCACTGTTACTCAGTCTGTCTTTTCATGTGATGCCAAAAATCCTTCTGAGAAATGCTGTCACAAATACATTCAACCACTGTTGTGAGGAAATAACATTGTTTGTATTAAGTCAGGACAAGGAACCCAGTATGAGTAATAGGCACTTTTAGGAAAACAACAACATATCTAAACCCTTAGCTTACTAAAAGGCAGAGAGAGGATACCCAAAATAACAAAATAAGAAACAAAACAAGAAACATAACAACAGATACTGAGGAAATCCAGAGTATCACTAGGTTCTACCTCTAAAATTTGTACTCCACAAAATTGGAAACTCTAAAAAATTGACAAATTTATTGTTAGATACCACATACCAAAATTAAATCAAGATTAGATAAACAATTTATATAGACCTATAACCCCAGAGGAAATATAAACAGTCATTATAAGTCTTCAAACCAAAAGAAGCCCACAGCCAATTGGTTTCAGAGAGGAATTCTACCCAGACTTTCAGAGAAGAGCTAATACAGATACTTCTCAAATTATTTCACAAAATAGAAATAGAAGAAACATTGCAAAATTATTTTCATGAGGGCACAGTCACCCTGATATTAAAACCACACAGACTCTAAAAAGAAAGAAAAATACAGGATACTTTCCCTCATGAACATTGGTTCAAAAATATTCAATAAAGTACTCACAAACTGAATCTAAGAACACATCAAAAGCACACCCACCATGATGAAGTAGGCTTTGTCCCAAAGATGAAAGTTTCACTGCTCTGACACTCTTCTTTGCTTCTTTGTGTAAACTTTAAAAAAATATTAATTAAAATAAGTCATTGTTCTTCAATTCTCTTCCACCTCCAATCCTGCCATGTCTCCTCCCTCCAAGCCTCCTACGTTCTCCACTGTTTCTCAAATTGATGGCCTCTTCTTTTTCGATTATTATTGCTATACATACACAGGCACACACACATGCATAAAGGTGCTACTATAATCGGCTGAATCTGTTTAGTTTTACTTGTGTGTGATTACATCTAACTTTTTGAGGGTACAGAAAAATGACTGAGCATAAAGAGCAAGACTATGTTTCAAACCATGGGCTTCATAAATGATCAATTTAATTAGAGCTTTGGACTTTTATAAGTCAAATTTTGCTTTGAAAGTTATTTATATTTAGGCAAATTTCACTGCACTCTTATCATAAAAATGTCACAAACAGACACTGAGGAAAGCTGAGGTCTCTGTAACTACTATTCTACATTTTTTGCACAGATCAAAATTAGAGCATTAAGATAGAGAAAGAAAGAGAAATCACCCAACTTGGAAAGAAATCAGCGACATGGTTTTCACTGTAGATAATACTAGTTGTATTGAAACCTCTGTATTCTCCCCCACATTTTGTTAATAATAAGGAACACTATTGAATGTAAACTTTAAAAAGTTGATATAAAAATTAATAGTTCTTATATACTCAAATAGTGCATTGTCTGATGTTGAAATAAAAAAATCATCTTTATAATTTAGTTAAAAAGAAGTGTTTCTGAATCAATATAACCAGAGATATATAAAACTTACTGCCGTAAAATCATTAAGCAATGCTACAATAAATAGAGTAAGTCATAGATGGGGGTATCCTTCATTCAAGGATTGGAGGAATTTATATTATCAGATTGCCTCTGATACCCAAAGTGAATGATAAACTCAGTGTAATCTCTGTAAACATTCCAGTGCATTTTTCATGGAAATTGAAGAAAGCCTTCGATTTTATATAAACCGCCAAAGACTGAGTAATTAATACTATCTTAATAAAAATTAATGAACAAGAATAAAGCATCCTACCATCCAAGTTAAAAATATTTTGAAGTTACAATAACCAAAACAGCATGAGACTAGCATAAAATCAGACAAAGACCAATGAAATGGCTTAGAGAACTCCAAACTAAGTACAAACATTATAACCAAAATGATCCTTAACAGAGGAACCCAAAGTTCACAATCATAATGGAGAAAGTACATATTCCTAATAAAAAAGATAAAATTAGACATAAAATTAGACAAGATGTCATTAAAAAGACCCTCACTTAAAAACTGATTAATGGTGAATATAAAACCAGAATGTTGAATTTCCTGGAAGTAAAGTTGAAGGTAATATTTCAGAATAATAGAATGAGTAATATACTTTTATGTATGTTCCAAAATCATATATTATAAAATTCAAAATATGCAAAATAGACACTAAAATCCTGGAATACATTTGCCTAGCAATGGATACAATCAGGAGCCTGTAAAGATACCTAACAGAATGTAATAAATATCTGTAAAATACCCATCTAATAATAATCTCATAGTCAAAATAAATGAAGAAATGAAACAAAACTATAGTATAAAAATAAACATTATTAAAAAGTAAGTAAATACATGGACAGATGTGTTTCCATAAAACCCATAAATATACAACATGCAGATGAAAAAATATTTATAACACTAATCATCAGGGAACTTGTACTGTTTTCTCAACTTTACAGGAACTGGAGTCTGGGAAGAGGAATTCTCAACTGACAAATTACATCCATCAGATTGTCCTGTAACTATGAGTACAAGGAATATTCTTAATTAAGGATTGATGTGGGAGTACTCAGCCTGCTCTGGATAGTGCCAATTCTGGAAGGTGATCTTTTATTACGTAAAAAAGCAGACTATGCAATCCTTGGAGAACAAGCCAGTAATGAACATTACTCCATGGTCTCTCCTACAGTTCTTGCCTGGAGGCTTCTGCCCTGATTTCTGTCCATGACATACTGGAACCTGAAAGCCAAATAAACCCATTTATTCTTCAAATTGCTTTCAGTCTGTGTTTTATCAAACAGAAAAAAAAAAACAACAGAAACCAGGATAAAACAGAAATGCAAATTTAAACTACAATGAGGTGTCAACAATCAGAACTATTGTTTTTAAGAAGATAACTGGCTACAAATGATGGGAATGGCATGAAGAAAATCACAGCCTATGTCTCTAGTACAGCCATTTGGAGTATATAGTGATGTTTCTTTAAAACCTAACGACAGAACTAGTTTAAGCTCCCAGTATAAATCCTGAAGACGAATATTCACTTTCATAAGCAACAGTTTTCAAAATATCCAAGTTTTCTGTCAATCAGTGTATCCACGAACAGATGGATGTTGTACCTGTAGTATAACTACAAAGTGAAATGCTACTGTGCCATAAAAATAACACAGTGTTGCCATCAGTGCTAATGGATAGAGAGAAAGAAGAGTCATCTAGTTAAGGAGGCTCAGCTGAGGCAAATCCATTATAATTCCATTGACATGTGGAATCTACAAAAGTGATGCCATAGACAGAATAGTGGCTTCCAGGGTCCTGTGAAGGCAGTTCAAAAAGTCAGGGGGATAGTAGCCAAAGGTAACAAAACTCAGTTTGACTCATAGCATATGTTCAAGAGGTCTGTTGTACTAAGCAGAACATGTTCTTCAAAAATATTTAGTTGCTATGAAGTGTTCTCACAGCACACGTGATGTGAGATAGTGTATTATTTAGCCTAATTTCGTCACACCAGAATACACATAATCGAACTTATCATCTCAAACACCATAAAAGTAAACATGTACACATATATAATTTTATCAACAAATACAATAAAGTAATAAAAAACTCATATTTTTCTGTATTTTCAAAATTATGTATTTTCAAAATTATTTCACATCTTTTGCAAAACTGCATGATGTAGCTCCTCATTATTGTAAATTGCATTTTTATTCCAGTAATTTTAGACTGCTTCCTGTTTTACATATTGGTTACTGAGGGTCCCCTGAGTCAACTCTTCCTATACAGTTTATTGTTCATGGCTATACTATCAATTTAAAATGTTTTTTAA
Source organism: Dicrostonyx torquatus (assembly GCA_028555095.1). Classification (NCBI taxonomy): domain Eukaryota; kingdom Metazoa; phylum Chordata; class Mammalia; order Rodentia; family Cricetidae; genus Dicrostonyx; species Dicrostonyx torquatus. Next base: position 8,084,198 of record JAQHUG010000068.1, on the reverse strand, counting down.
ATATAATCGAGCAGTACTGGGGATATGGCTCAGTCAGTAAAGTGCCTGACTCACAGCATTAATGCCTGCCTGAGTTCGATCTCCAGAACCCCTATAAGAAGATGTTCACAGTACTGTAGCATGCCCATGAAGCAATGGCTTTTTATATTATTATAATATTTTATATTATTTTCTAGGTTGAGAAGTAGCAGAACTAATACATCCCCTGAAATGGAAACTTTATAATCCTTCATTCTCTACTGGGAAAATGTCAAGGATCTGACATTGTTCACTATTAGCTTTAATGTTCTTATTGCATCCAGATGGACAAGAATGTCAGTTCATACAGGTCTTATGTTTAGTCTTAACCATTATAGCTAAATTCTGACTAATATCTTGTCAATATCCAATCAACAGAGCATGGAACCATAGCTTTGTTTTCTTCTCACTTTTGTCACATGGGAATTATGGGACATTTACTTTCTTAATTGCTTGCTCTGCTACATATTAAAATTTTCCAGTTGTATTAATTAATTTTAAAATTAAACTAATTCAGTGAACACACCTCATTCCTATAAAACTTGGCCTGAGATCGAAGGTGTTATTGGTTTTTCCCATTACCTAATCTTGTATAATTTAAACTGAATTACTTTTTAATATCAAAGGATGGTGTATACTAGTTGATATGTGGATTTCATTTGATTAAGACATAACTTTGTACTCCATAAACCAAAACTAAACTTCACAGAAAACACATTTACAAATTATATTTAATACTATAAAACATATCAAAATAAGCTTAAAAGAGCTCATGACAGGCCAGTAAGTAAAGGTGTTTGTCAAAATACTGACAATTTAAGTTCAATCCAAAGAACCCGCGTGGCAGAATAAGAACAGTGAATTCTGCTTATCCCCTGACCTCCACATGTGCACTATGGTAAGCACACGTATGCACACATGTACATACTCACACGCGCCCGCGCGCACACACACACATACACACACACACACACACACACAAACACACACCTTACCAATGTACACACACAATCTGATAATTTCATTTAGTGTGTGTGTGTGGTTTGGTGTTTGTGTGCGTAAGTGCGTGTGTGTGTTTGTGTGTGTGTATGTGTGTTGAGGTCTTACTGTTTGGGACTGGAGTTGGGTCACCTATTGGGTGGCTCATCTCTGGACCAGACTAATTTTCCCTCCCTTCTCACTTAGTAATTGCCTGGGGCCTTTTCAGCCTCTTTTTATCCATGATAGCATGTCAATTAGTGTTGTCATTTTTCAAGTCTTGTTTAGGCAACCATATTTGTGAAGTTTCATATGTGTGCAGTTTTTTTGTCATATATAAAAGATTCTATCTTACAGGTTGGGCCCTATGCTACTTTACCAGTGCTCTGCAGTTTTCCCACTTGGATTACATTCCCCCATACTTGTGCATTGTTTACTATACAATAGACCTACTGAATGTCATTCTCAATCTCAGAAACTATCAGGTATCCTAAATGAAGAATATTTTATTCTTCTTACTCCTTCTGTGTCAAATGTATCTCCCAACAAGACATATGCCCTCTTCTTTTTTATTAGCTGAATTTCACTTTCATATATTTAATGCTTAGCTATTTTACTAGAAGGTTAGCCCCAGGAAAGAGGAAATGTTCTCTATTAATTGTTATATCTCCAGCATTTAAAACTACCAGATAAAAATGATGATTCTCTGTAAATGACTACTAAATAAAAATTAATTTATCATCTTGTATATACCTGAGCCTTTTTTTGATGCTACATTCTTTAAATCAATACTGGAAGATGAACACTCTTCATCTAAGGGTGGTAGTAGTATAATAAAGGTAGTTACTGAACACAATGACATCTTTAATAGCTGCAGAATACTCAGTTCCTACAGAGAACACAAAGGAATCCTTATATAATGCAGAAAGGATGAAGGGATACTGTGAATTTTAGCATGATATAGGTAAATTTTTAATACTAAATTTGTACTGGATTGGTTTTAATTGGCAGCTTTTATACAAAGCAAATTGCTTGTATAAGGTGTGACATTTTAAAACTCACATTGGGTTCAGAATATTCTAGAATGTAAAGTGAGAAGAGCATTGTAAATTATAGCTTTGGGGGGACATTTCTAGATGAAATGCTTCCAGTGTCAGGTAGATATCAGCATCTTGTGTCATTTGGCATGCAGTGAGCTCAATTATAGTAGCCATCAGTATCAGATTATCTCCTCTATTAAAGATAGTTATTCAACTATTCTTCTTTTCTGTAGTATTACATATAAGAAAACTAACTAGGTAAGTAGTAACAGTATAACATTTATTAAATTACATTTACTTCAATTCTTATCTGTGGCACCTAGTTGTGCCATATTGAGAATGAGAGTTCAAACAACCCTGTTATGCACTTGTAATTTATCAATAAAATGATGTCACAGAAAGCAAATGAGTAAATCTGCATCATTATCATCCTCATCAAAATCGCCATCATCATCAACATTACATAAGAGTTTTAAAAGTTTTGTATGAGGAATTGTTTAGTCGGAAAGAATACAGACAGCAAAATGCAATAGAATATGCATAGATATATAAATATATAATATATGTGAATTAATGGTAAGATGTATGTTATATGTTATAGATACGTATGTAAAAAACTGAATTTTCCAAATGCAGCTGCAAAGTCAGGTATCTTTTATTTATGTGTATATTCTTGTGCGTGGAGAGGTCTACTTTAGCATCACTGAGAACTGTCTTCACAGCATGGGGAAGCACAGAGTAGAGAGGAAACGTTTTTAGGCCTGACTCTGACTGCTCTCCTGTAGCATCGCCATCCTGTCACCCAACCACATGTGCTCTGATGCAGATCAGTATGCATATGCATAGCCATATGCTTCTTCCTTATGAGGCCCTTCTTCTCCTCCTTCCATCCCATTCCTTGTATTCCACACATTGTATTTCACGCATAGCACCGCTAGCCAAACAGAAGAAAAACTGTTGCTCTCCAGAGGGAAACAGAAGTGCCTGCGACATGTGAGGGCTGATTTATTCTGACCTTGTATATTACAACGATATTTCTGAGTGACTTCTCAGATTTGTCATCAGAGAGGATAAATTAGTGATTTTTCTCTGCTTTGCGAGTTGGAGTGTAGGCTGAAGTTCTTTGCCACCCCTTCACTTCTCAAATGAATTAAGGTTCTTAGAATAACCTAGTGGAATTGAGTTTGCATGTGTTCCTAGCAGCTTTGTCTGGAATGTAGGTGATCTAAACTGCTAGGACACCCAAGAGAGTACTGGTGAGAAATGCCATCTGACTCATCATCACCCATGAGATGCAAGTGTGAAATGCAGGGTGGGGTCTAGTGGGAAGGGAGCAAGACAAAATAGAAATGTGGAGAGACATGGTGACACTTCTCTTCCTCCAGGCCAACAGAAAACCACGGAAACATTTAAGTAATAAAATTCACTGTCCTCTCCTTAAGGAACATCACTCAGGAAACACCACTGTGATAAGAGTGAAATGTCATGCTGATTTTCAAAAAAAGGAAACTTCTGGGAGGGAAATGGCTCACAGATTTGTGTCAAAATCCTCACTTGATGGGACTCTAAAGTGTAGCTATGTAACTTGTTGGGACCAGTGTAAGACAAAAATGTGATTTCCCTTATATATAAAGAATAAAAATTTATACCCAAATACCAATTACAAGGTTTTCCCTTGGGAACTGGAGCGAAGACTCTGCATTTCTGAGCACTGGCTGGTCTTCCAAAGGAGCTAGGTTCAATTCCCAGCACCCACACAGCTGCTCACACCTGTCTATACCTCCAGTTTAAGACACCCTCACAAAGGCATACATGCAGGCAAAACACCAACTCACATTTAAAAAATATATTTTTTCTTTTTTCTGTGCTTTCTTCTTCATGATGTGCATATTACTAGATGTTTAACACCCCACTAAATAAAGAAGTAGCAAAATACTGAATGATTAGCTTGCATCTTATCATATTAATTTTTATAGTGATATTTTAAAGCAATTTTAAGGTATTAATTCATCAAGGAAATCCCTAAAATTACAAGTTAATTCCTAAAATTAAAATTACAGATTTTCCACCTTATATATTTAATGGTCTCTTTATCTCACCAGGACAGTAAAAGGATTGAAAACAATTAAATCAAATTTTTTAAGTGTTACAAACTAAACTGAAGTGCTCTGGATAACAGACAAGATTTTTGCCATGGCATATGCCTTTCAGCCTATTTTAATTGAATACACACACACACACCCCAAAAAAACCACAATAACATTCTTTCATTTTCTTTTGATGAATAAAGAAAGTCTGAAAACAGAACTATTTAGTGTCTTATATTTTCTTTTTAAGGCTATACTGTTAGACTTAGAGGTTGATTAGCACAGAGAAGTGATATGGTATCCTTTAATTTTCCTGCTTTAGAAGGAAATACCATGTTACAAACTGGAATTAAGTTTAAGTGTACTCTGTTTGGTGAAATGAGCCAGAGGAAGGCAAATCCTACATGACTCTATTTATACGAAAGATATGAAATAGTCATCCATAATATCCAACTGTTCCCAGGGACTAAGAGGAAGAAAAGTAGGCCAGCTGTTCAAAGTGTATAACAGTCCATTCATACAACGTGAGCAAACTCTAGAAATTTTCTATGTAACATGTACCTGTGGATAATCCTAGTAAGTTATACATGTGACATTTGCTAGCGATAAATCACGTGTTAAATATCCTGGGAACAGAAGAAAGGATAAAGGAAGAAACAGAAATTAAAAAAAAACTCATAAAAATGCAGCCTCTTAGCAATGAGGAAAGACACAGTATCTGGAGGTCTGAGAGAGCAAGACTAGTTCTGGCAGATTCAACAGGCTATGCTCAGTCACCCATTCCAATACACTAATTAAATAGGCTCAGTCACCCCTTCCAGTACACTAATTAAATAGACATGCAATGCGAAAGCACAGAGGAGCTTTAGTCAATATGCATTGGAAAGAGGAACAGATGAAGGGATCAGGTGTCCCAAAGTATATGCAGGCTACTAACATGAATTTTAGGCTTAAGCTGAAAAAACATTAGAACAGAGATGGGAGCAAGATGAATGAATAGTTTAGTAGTCCTGGGCAAGGTAAAGTCTGGCTGGTCACTGTCTGTTCTGGTTCTACATGGCGATCTAAAGAGCCCTAATCGATTGAGGGGCCTAGTTGGTTCTCAGGAGAGAATTACTCATGCCCCAGGTGCTGGATTGCCACTGAAGGTAATTACCATCATCTGTGGCATGTTCTGTCCTGTGGGGCCTTCCTCTTCCTGGAATCCAGGTGACTGAAGGTTTAGGTTCAGGTACACTTAGATGGTCTGGAATGGGACACTGCAAAGCGATGACATACTTTAGTTATACTTACCTTTGTTCTTTCAGCCTTGAAAGGTAATGAGCTGTGTCAGGTGTTACAGGTTTGTAGATATGTATTCTTTGAATTTTTCCAATGAAATAGATAAATAGGTATTAAAGGAAAGAGACAGCAAGGCAAAACAAAGTTGGAAAGGACAGACTATCTTTCTGCTTACAGTTCCTCTATGGGCCTAGATGAAGAGTCAATTCTTTTCCTGAAAAGGTAACCTATATGTAGTGCCCATTCTAAGATCATGGTTGTAATGGAGAGTATTGAAAGGATAAATAGATGAACCAAGTGTTATGAAGATATCTTCCTGAGAATCTGAGGCATATTATTGAAAGACTCTGGTACTTGAGGACACCTATTCTAGAAGAGCGCTTTATGAACGATCAATGGATTGCTAGTAGAACCACTGGGCCTGGCATCTGGAATACACGTGTAGTCAGAGTAATCCATGAGAGTATACTGAGATTTATTACAAGATTGAAGAGGGAGCTCTGATGTGACAACATCAGAGAATGTGTTCTGTAGCTTTGGAGCCTGTTCTGGCTCCACTCTATAGACCAGGCTGGTCTTGAACTCATAGAGCTCTGCCTGTCTCTGCCTCCTGAGTAGTGGATGTGTGCTACGACTGCCCAGCTGTATGATATTTTTTAAAGGACCAGAGCACAATCCCAATCAAGAAACTTTATTGTTAGAAGAGAAGAAAAGCTAAGCTACTTTTTATAGCTCTCATACTAAGTTTTAATTTTGAAAAATTATGTTAGGGTAGAAAAATATCTATTAAAGTTCCATTAATGAATAAAATATATAGGATTTGGATATGGATGACATTAGAGGTTTCTTAAGATGGATATACCGTGTTTAATTAATCAAATTAATACCAAAACACATTTTTAAAATTTTATTGATTTTTATTGAGCTCTACTTTTTCTCTGCTCCCCTCATTGCCTCTCCCCTTCCCTTCAACCCTCCCCCAAAGTCCCTATGCTCCCAATTTACTCAGGAGATTTTGTCTTTTTCTATTTCTCATGAAGATTAGATCTATGAATGTCTCTCTTAGGGTCCTCATTGTTGTCTAGGTTCTCTGGGATTGTGATTTATAGGATGGTTTTCTTTTTTATGTTTAAAATTTACTTATGAGTGAGTACATGTAATAATTGTCTTTCTGTTCCTGGGTTACCTCACTCAAAATGATATTTTCTAGCTCCATCCATTTGCCTGCCAAATTTGAGATGTCGTTATTTTTTCTGCTATATAGTACTCCATTGTGTAAATGTACCACATTTTCCTTATCCATTCTTCGATTGAGGGGCATTTAGGTTGTTTCCAGGTTCTGACTTTCACAAATAATTCTGCTGTGAACATAGTAGAGAACATGCACTTGTGGCATGATTGAGTATTCTTTGGATATATACCCCAAAGTGGTATTACTGGGTCTTGAGGAAGGTTGTTTTCTGATTTATAGAGAAATTGCCACACTGACATCCAAAGGGGCTGTACTAGCTTGCATTCCCACCAACAATGCAGAAATGTTCCCTTTACTCCACAACATCTCCAACATAAGTTGTCATCAGTGTTTTTGATCCTGGTCATTCTTACAGGTGTAAGATGAAATTTCAGAGTTGTTTTGATTTGCATTTCTCTGATGACTAAGGATATTGGGCATTTCCTTAAGTGTCTTTCAGCCATTTTAGATTCCTTTGTTGAGAGTTCTCTGTTTAGGTCTGTACTCCATTTTTTTAAAATCAGATTAATTGTTCTTTTGATGGCCAATTTCTTGAATTCTTTGTATATTTTGGAGATCAGACTTCTGTCTGATATGGGGTTGTTGGAGATCTTTTTCCTTTCTGTAAGCTGTTGTTTTGTCTTGTTGATCGTGTCCTTTGCTTTGCAGAAGCTTTTCAGTTTCAGGAGGTCCCATTTATTAATTATTTCTCTCAATGTCTTTGCTACTGGGGTTCTATTTAGAAAGCGGTTTACTGTGCAAATGCTCCCACTCTTCCTGCCTCTCCTCTAGCCCAGCATCCATCCACTCTTCCCAACATGTAAGGGCTTCTGTGGGGAGTCAACAACATCTGGCACATTAAAGTGGGGCAGGACCAAGTCCCTCCCCCCTGTATTAAGGCTGAGCATGACATTTCCGTATAGATAGCGGGCTTCAATAAGCTAGTTCATGCACAAGGGATAGATCCAATCCTACTGCCAGGGTCCTCTCAGATAGTTCAAGCTTCACTACTGCCTACCAAATATGGAGGGCCTCATTGTATCTCATGGAGGCTCCACAGCCATTGGTCCAGAATTCATAAGTTTCCTTATAGAAAGATATTCCATGACAAAACTAGATTTAAATAATACCTATCTACAAATCCAACCTAACAGAAAGTATTAGAAGGAAAACTTTGACACAAAAAAGTTAGCTGCACCCCTGAAAACAAAGGCAACAGATATGTATACACCTCAGACCTGTAAACCCTAAAGAAGGGAAGCACACAAAAACTGCAATCAAATTAATAGTCTGGGCTTGCATCCATGGTCTCTTAGTGTCTGCAGCACATCTGTCCAGGACCTTCTGGCTGTTAGGGTTTCCATTGAGAAGTCTGGAGTAATTCTGATAGGTCTGCCTTTATAAGCTATCTGGCCTTTTTCTTTATGGCCTTAATATTCTTTCTTTTCCTTTGTGTCTCTTAATAGTCTTTCTTATTTGGTATGTTTAGTGTTTTGATTACTGTTGAGCAAAAGGACATTTTTTTGTCCATTCTATGTGGTGCTCTGTAAGTTTCTTGAACTTTCATAGGTATATGCTTCTTTAGGTTGAGAAAGTTTTATTCTATGATTTTGTTTATATATTTTCTGTTTCTCTGATCTTAGAGTTTTTCTCCTTCTGTCCCTACTATCCTTGGCCTTGGACTTTTATGATGTTTCACATTTCCTGGATGTTTTGTGTTAAGGATTTGTTGGATTTAACATTTTCTTTGACTAATAAATCTATTTCCTCTACCGTATCATCAACTCCTGAGTTTCTTCTGTTTCTTGTATTCTGTTGGTTATGCTACAGTTCCTGTTTGTTTACACAGATTTTCCATTCCCAGAATTTCCTTGGGTTTGTGTTTTATTTGTTTTCTCTATTTCTTTTTTAAAAATATTTGAACTGTTTGCTTGATTTTTTTCTTGGTTTATTGGCTTTCTTTAAGAGATTTATTGCTTTCTTTACATTTTCTGTTTGTCTTTTCCTTCATTTCTTTAAGAGAATTTTTCATTTCCTGTTTAAGGTTCTCTATCATTTTCAGAGAGTTATATTTACGAAATATTTTTCTGCTTCTTCTGGGTTAGGATGTTCAGGCTTTCCTTTTGTAGGACCACTAGCTTCAGGTCTTGCCATATTGCTTTTAGGTTGTTGAATGTATTCTTGCATTGGAGCCTACCCATTCCTTGCTCCAACGGGTGCAGGTTGGGCCTGTGCTTCAGGGGGTCTCTCTTCCTCCAACTGTTGCAGATGCGCCCTGTGTCTTAGATGATCACTTTTCCTCCTGGTGCAGATGGCTTTCTACCTCTGGTAGTCACGAATACAGTTCTGGGGGATCCTCTCCACATGCAGTTAGGGTCAGGGCTCTGTTGGTTTCAGGTGCAGTGGGAGATGAGTGCAGATGTGGGAAAACTATTCTGGGTCTCTGGGATTTGGTGGTTTCGGGTGAAGCACAGGATGTTCCTCCCTGGGCTATGGCTTGGAGAGCAGGGCCTTCTAGCTGGGAATCCAGACACTCACCTCTCCAAGGGCAGTTAGGCCAAGGCTCCAGTGGACAGAGAGGTGTGGTGGGGTTGTGGGGAGACTGCTTCCAGGTCTTAGGAACTTTGCTGGGTGGTGGTAGTGTGTGGAAAGTGCCTCCATGACTGGGGCTAGGGTTTAGAGAGGTGAGTACCCCAAAAGGGAACCTAGATACTCACCTCTCTAGGGGCAGTCAGAGCCAAGGCACCAGTGGTCTCAGATGCAGCAGCAGATGGTTGTGTATGTGATGAGACCGCTCCCAGGTATCTGGGGTTTTGTTGGGTGGGGGTGGGACACAAGATGTGCCTCAGGGGGCTAGGGTCTAGAGAGCTGGGCTCTCTAGTCGGGAACCCACACAGGGGCACTCAGGGCCAAGGTTCTGGTGGTCAGAGATGCCAGAAATAGGTATTTTTATGGTAGATAATTAATACAATCATTAATGTAAAATTAATGATTAATTTTATAGTAGATGATTAATGTCTGCTCAGCATGTAGAGATAAAAGACTGGAGACTGCTGAACTCTAAATATGGCATGTATATCATACCTCTTTCCTCCTAAGCTCGGAAATCATAGTGGAAGAGGAGCCATAAGATTGTAAGAGCCAGACATTTTGCAAGTCACAGAAAAAAGTGACTGACAAACTGCCAGTAGAGGTGGAAATGTCTTTGAACTTTCTTGCTTTGTGGAAAAGTCTGCTGGATACTATGGGCCTGTAGGCTGAAGATGGATGCTGCAATGAAATAGAACTTTGGGTAACGCCCCAGGCAGTGAGATGTCTCTGTCAATTCTAAAGTTTTGGAAGTTGCTTAGAATGCATTTTGGATATTTAGGTAATATTATATTCTTCTGGAGTCTTTGATGGAGTTGAAGAGTAGATAGTAATAATATAGTTTTCCTCATTTATGGATAAAAGATAAAGTAGATATAAATATTGTAACTGTAATTCTTGTTTGATGCCTGTCTTGTATGTAATTTTGCTAGGTTAAAATTAAAACCTTCCTTTTTATTTAGACAGAAAAGGGGAGGTAATGTGGGATTCCCCTCTGTATACTATGATTACTATTAATTAATAAAGAAACTGCTTTGGACCTATTAAAAAAAGATTGTCAGAGCCAGCCATAATAGACATCTGCAGTGATATAGTATTTGACGGACACAATATCATCATTACACACTTGACTCATAGGTGGTGTTACAGCATGGACAAAATAAAGCCATACAAAATGCCAGTGTGGATAAAAAAAGGAGTTCTTAAAGTCTTATCTCTAGCTGAAGACCTATATGCATTTGATGCTTATGGAGGAAGGAGAGTCTATTTATTTTTCAGGAGGCAGCCATTGCTATACCAGTGCTCTAGTAAATTGTCCTATAGGGCTATAGCCATGCACAAACAGCAAGTACTAAATGGACTGTTGTTTTAAAGAAGACAATACACAATGTTTGGAGGCAAAGATGGTGATGGAAAGTAGAGAATGAATTAGAGAGGAGAGATCATGGGTTTTATATAGACATAATTACATGAATGTATGAAATTCTTAAACAGTGGAGTATTTATATATAAAGTAAAATTTGAAAAAAACAGGACTATAACTGAGGAATGGTAGAGGAACAAGAGACTGGCAGAAGGCAAAAGCGTTCTGTAAACAGAAGAGCTCACAGAAGAGTGGCATGTCAGAGGAAGCCTTAGGGGAGAGAATGCATCCAGAAGAATTAGTTTCCATGGCAGCTTGGGCCATAAACACACTCTGATGTCAGTTTCCACAGGGAGGCACAGGCTTTTGTACTTTTTCCAATTTACAGTGTTTATTATTTCAAAACCCATGAAAAATGGCTTTTACACCTATCTATTATTTCATATGTTCAGGGTACAGAAAAGCTACCAGCTTTAATAGTTTTTTCCAGATACCATAAGATGAGTAAATAGGATCAAGGTAACTTTTATCACAGTATTATTTTCAGAACTTTATATGAAATTCTTATTGCTTTATTTAAAACAAAATGAATACAAAAGTAACTATTTCTGAGCATCATTTTAAGACTCTGTGGTAAGCATTTATTATTGGGCAGCCGAGTAGATTAAAGGAAAAAATGTATTGTTGATGGGGTGCATTTATACATATATGCCTCTGAGGACTGTTCCGCAAAGGGATAACTGAGAGGTTAAAAGGCAGCCTGAGTGGGAGAAGGAAAGTTGTCTTGGCTGAGAACTTGGACTGAATAAAAAGGGGGGAAACAGATAACCCATGAGTGATGTTGTTTCTCTTTCTTATGACGTATGTTCTTCTCAGACATGAGCAAAGATTTTCATGCTCCTGCTTTGTCAGCTTCTCTGCCATTGATCCCTCCCATGGTAGAGTATGTCCTCAAACTGGAAGCCAAAATGATCTTCTGCCCAGAACTTGTTCTTGTCAGAGAGTCTGTGACAGCAATGAGAAAAATAATTAATACACACTTAATAACTACAAAACATTCACATTGTCTATGAGAGAAAGGAGAGCACAGTGGTAATCAATTAAATTGAATACATATTTATATCTAGCATACATGTGACATATATGTATATATAAATGATATGTCTTTGTATTGGAGAGTATTAAACTATATATACTTGTGTATATATCTACATGCTTACTATCTATCTATCTAACTCTCTATCTACATATATATGTTATGTAAAATGGCTATAATGAAGCTCATTGCTTCCTATTATCAACCAGATGCTGTCCAGGAGTTATCAGTTCTCTTATTTTCATACCTTAGGAATAAAGAACAGAATTTCTCAGCTCTCTATTAGGCACCAACGTAGATGTAAAGGTGGGTGGACAATACACACAACTTTTTTGTAGTATTCTAATCCATCTAAATTAATTAAACCTCTGAATACCAAAATCAAAAGGTTTACTAAGTAATGTTAATGATTTGTTCATGAGTGACAAGGAATTCCCTCCAATAAAAGGTTAAAGTTTATTATTGAAGTCTTTCATCAGGGTTTCCTCTTTAAATAGTAAAGAGGTAAAGGGATGAAGTGACTTAAAGTATTTCTCCAAATATTTTTTAAGAAGATCCAACTATAAAGCAACAAACTTTGCTATCAGAAAAAAAACATTTTGGAATAAATTCCCAGTGCCATGGTTGTTCACCATTTTCTTAGATCTTAGAACCCAATACTGTGTGGATCATACAAGGCATTAATATAGACATTAGATATAAATAGATTAGATGTGAACTTTAGTTTAATTTAAGAGTTTCTCATACATAAATTTTCCAAAGAAAATTAAGCCTATAAGAATAGTTTATATTGGTCAATGGTTTTTCTCTACCCATAAATTATAACTGAGATCTATCTGACCTTATATTGAACTGGAGGAAATATCCAGGAGTTTTTAATAGTTGTGATGGAACTAAAAAACACCTCTAGCCTCCTAAATACTTCTATATATGTGATAAGAAATTATTATCCTCATGACCCTTTAATTATAATTAGCACATTAAATGTTTCATGGTACTTTTATAGGTTTTCTGAGATTATCTAATTATCACATTGACTGAATTAGATCAGAATAATGTTGCTGTCTTAAACCACTTTTGTATTTATTAAACAAGGATTGATTATGTTTCAAATATTTACAGTATCCCTAACCAGATAAATCAATACATTGTGAGTATTCGGCTCCTTATCAAGAGGCTCTCAGTAATTTAGCAGACATAAATATGACATCATTAGTTTTTATAAAGACAAAACAATGACAAATGTAAAGTTTAATTGCATAAACATATCAAAAATTGTCTAGGGTGCTTAATAAAGATGTTTTTGAAAATTTTGTATTAATGAGTCTTTGTGAGGTTTAATTATTTTAGCAAATTGAAGGATTAATTAACTAAAAATTGGTAAACATTTGCAGTATCTTAGGCATCATAACAAGTCTTGGATGGATATACAAAATGAAAATATATAGTGATCTTTTGGATGCAGATGGTCAAGGGTTAAATTTACAACCTAATGTAGTTCTTAAATCACTGCCTAAATGAAGACAAATTTTATTGACAAATCAATATTACCATTGATTCACACCAACAACCACATTGCTTCAACTGCTAATTTAGATAGAGAGAAGCAATGCAATTGAATTCTTTGAGGATGGGACATTTCATCACATCTAGGAGACCCCAGGTAGAAAGATGAGTATCCACTTTGAAAGAGCAAAGCAAAATTACTGAATTGAATTAAAATCACAGGTACCCAATTAACCAAAGTGGTCAAAAAGTTCTGATGGTAGAGATACTTACAATAATAAAAATTTGATTCTTATTTCACTAATATAACTATGATTTCAAAATTACTATTCAAGTAATGAGTTATTTCCTCATTTCAAGTAGTATTTTGCAAGAAATGTTGTTAATATGTTATATGGTTTTGGTCCATCTGCAGTTTACTAAGATAAAACCAAGCTTTAAATAAATCTTTGATAGTTTGTATTGCCCTATCAAGTTCTGAAGAATGACTTCATGTTTCACAGACAGTTTTACTCCATTCAAAGAAGGGGCAGCTGAAGATGAATGCAGATGACTAAAGACCAGCATTACATAGAGGAGAAAACAAGATGCAGTGCAAAGAACTGGATTGCATCTCCAGTTCTTCAAGATTCTAGATTCAAGGAACTGGACTATTAGCATACATTTGCTTCCTGATGGCCAGGTCTCTCCATGTGCATAGGAGAGAGAGAATGGATTGGATTAAATATAATGGAAATATTTCATGTCTGAAGCAAATTTTCTCTCTGATGATGAACTATTGCTAAAATGGACACTGATCCCTTTCCTAATAAAAAATATTGTATGCAAGATGAAGTAATTTTGCATTCCTAGATTGGAAAATCTTTAATTGTTCTACACTATGACTCTATGCTTTGCTTATATCAAATGATACAATATATAATGGATTTTATTTAGATTCTTAAAATAACAAATTTATTTCAGAGTTATACAGAAATCTTAAGGATTTCATGGTAAATCCAAATACTTTTTGCTATACAATCATTTATTATGGACAGAAATTTTTAGTAATTGTTTTCTATCTTATGCAATTAGATCTTAATTTGCATTATTTTCTATTATTTTCAATTATTTAAAAATATTGTCACTCTTCTTGATTTGAGCCTGTAACAGCAGAATACTCCTTTTCTTAGTTCCATAGTTTAATAAATTAAACAAATTATACAGAGTTCTCTGATATTTATTAGTATATATTAATTTTACTTGATAATATTTATTGTAACACTTGTATTTTTATCATATCAACCCACTACCTTCTCTTTTCCTCCTCCTCCTACTAATTACTTTCCTTTTTTCCAAATAGTAGTATTGTAGTCTCTCTTCGACTTTTTTTCCTTTTTATGTGATACAGTGATTTTGTTAGAAACACTTATAGGGACATTGATGGGGAATTGTACACAGGAGCATAAGCACCTTCTCACAGACTACATCACTAAAGAAAGTGACCCCCCATCAATCATTAACTGTGTATCAACATTCAGGGAAGAATGAGACCCAATGGGCCCTTACTTCTTCATGAGAGAGTTTGAGAAATCCAATTTTGGGAAGATCTTGTTGAGGTAAACATTACTTACAGCTGCTATGAGTTCAGAGTGCTACAGTCATGTCATGCAAAAAAAAAATCTAGCATTTTACAACACTTCCTTGCCTTCTTGAGCTCTTGTGTCCTCATTCCCTTTTTTATTGATGTTCTCCTGAGTCTTGCAGAATGTGTCATAAAAATAACTCTTGAATACTATAACTGAGCTATCTAGTTACATAGACTCTTGTAAGAGATATACCATATCTCTTTCCCTACTAGCATATATTCAGAGCAGGTAAGGACAGGATTGTCACAGTGGTCACAGGTATAAACCTCTAATTTTGACTGAAAGAAAAGGCAATGAGAGTTCAAGCACAAAATTTAATAAATTTTATAGAGGGCAAGCAACAAATTAAAAATACCTGAGAGTAGAAGAAGTAATCTTGCCCAGGGAAGATCAGGGCAATTGTTTATCAGTACCAAGTTGCCAGTCCAGAAACTATAAATACAAGAAACATTATACAGAGTTATATGTATATTACAGTGTGTATTTATGTATTTAAGAATGCAGATGTATACTCATATACATATATGTATTTAACAATGATTAATGGATAAAGAAGTGATGAATTTGAGAGTTAAAAGCAGGGATATATATATTAGAGTTTGGAAAAGATATATTTATAATAAATGTCAAAAATAACAAAACTTTTTTATTTATTGTTCTAGTAATTAAGATATCATAATCACAGTAAAATTCTTTTAACAAGGTTGTGAATAACTTAGTATTCTAAAGGTGGCGAAAGGATAAAATAGAGCATAAAATATATTTACATTTTAAAAATATGCATTTAATGAAACAAAAAGTGCACAATATGGAATTTATTTTGTTGTGGCCAACGACTCATGAGTATGTGAACTGCTGTGTTTTTGATATAACCAGTGACACTACACTGAAGAAAAATGATTTTTGCCTTTTCTGGTAGTTATCATATGCCAAAATCTCCATGATTAGGGACATATTTATTTGTTTGTTTTATTTTTTTGGTTTTGCAGGAAAGAAAGAGAGAGAACATGAACTTGTGTGTGTAGGGACATGGAAAAGATCTTGGAGGAGTTAACAGAGGGGAAATGATATAATAAAAACATTTGCATGAAACAATTTATAACAAAAATATATAACTATACATTTAAAATATTAAAATTCTTGTGGAAAATAATTGATAAAATGGAGGTGAACATATGTAAACATGCCTATTTTCTTTATTTTCATTGCTATGGTGGGTTGTGTTGAGGTTTAGTAAGAGGAGATTATGATGTAGCTAAAGCACAGATGATAACAGATATGGAGAATGGCAGTTAAGAGACTGATAGAACACTCCCTAGAGTAGATGCAGACATATTAAGGAAGTCACCAAAGGTACATTTTAAATTAAAGCTCAATTAGCATATTATAATTGTTAATTATTATTAAAATTTATTAATAAGCTAAAAGAACAAACATGAATTCCTTATGAAGCTAGAAGGAATGTTTATAGGTCATACACTATGGATAGTAAAACATTCCTTCTCTACCTATATTTGCTGGTCTCTCTTTGGTAAACTAGTGCAAAAGTTTGAAAGCTTTACTAAATCATTCCTTAACATGAGAAACTAAGTATATAACAAAAAGATTGTAAAAGCCTCTTAAACAAACAATAAGTTATTTTAATAATAAGGACATATAATAAAAAGGTAGATATGTCCTAAATCCTTAACTAAAGCAATCTACTTTCTAATCTGTGAGATTCAAATTAATTTTGCAGAGTAGAAGGGGCCATAGGAATGCATTTTATTTAATCCATTAGATCAAAAATGCAAAACAAATGATGTGATGTTCTTCCTGTAGCATTCCACTGGTCATTACTCCCTCTTCTGCTAAATTTCTACTGCCCAAATTTCTCTGTAAACAAGATAAAACAAAGTACCCTACCTATTATCATGCTCTTCATATGTCTTGGTTTTGTAAAATACTGTCATGAATTATGACACGCCTTATAAAACTCATGTGAAGTATGCATTATTTAAAAGGTATTCTTCAGAAAATTGATCTGTGTTTAACAATTTTCTCCCAATGTTGAAAGCTAGTAACAAAATGGCAATAAGACAAGAAGATACCTGAACCTCAATATCAAGCTCAATGTGTTTGCCTCCAGTATGAATTTCCAGAGAAACAATTCTAACCCCCAAAGTGCTAGCTTTTCATGTATTTTAAGAACTTTACTGTGGGACTATCTCAGTATCTTTACCATTAGAAGAAAGAATCCTTTACCAGCAAATGTCGACAGTAATTAGAATATTTCAAATCCATGCATGAGCACATAGCTTGCATGTGGATACTTCCTATTCTCCTTTATTAGCAAGAGTGATAACTCAGATGCCTGTTATATTTCTGGCATTGTTGTAGATGATAATCCAAAGGTGAATAAATACTTAATGTCCCTTTCCAAAAGATTGCATGGAGGAAATGCATGGAAAATAGCCAAGAGAACTTATGAAATGAAAGAAGAACTGCGATGGAAAATTGCTAGTAAGACAAGACTAAATAATGTAATTGTTTTCAAATGATTAACTTAGTTCACTCATGTAATTTACCTTATGTTTACTTTTGAGATTTTTGAGGCATAAGAAATGTGCATAATATTAGTCGATAGAATTTGGAAATGGCAAATATCAGGACATACCATATCATATCACCATGTTCAAGTGTGGAATAATGTGGTATAATTTTCCCTGTTGATTTGAGTACTTCACATTAGAACACAGAACAAGAAAATCTTACATAAGAAAAAATAATTATTATAGTACTGTACCTTGTATATATTTATTTCTGTTTTATGTTAAAAAATAATTCTCCAAGATGTAGATTGGCAGCTCCAGTGGCACAAGATAATGAAATAGAGATTCTGATATTAGAATACAGGGTTTTTCCTTGAAAACTGAGTTTGTATCCTATAGATCCCATGTCTAGTCAAGGGCTTCTCACTCAGAAGACTGAGCAGTTCACACAAAGATGATGCTAAATAATTTAAAGAGTTTGCATTTCCACAGTACCAACTTTCAAGATGTCTTTAACAGATACATTAGTGGTTTTATTCCATTATATAAAACAATCTTAAAGATTAAGTGGCAGAGGTGTGGAGAATATTGGAGATGATCTCACAAGAATTGCTTGAAATAGGGCTTGAGATTAATAGTATTAGACAGACAGGTACATTAACCAAATCATCTGGCCACATGATCTGACTTCAAACCACCAGAGAATTTTCTTTTCTAAAGACATTGTTTTACATTTGTTCATTCATTCATTTGTGTACATGTGTGTTCCTGAACAAAAATTCTAGTAAGTGTGTGAGGTCAGAATACGACTGGTTGAATTGATTCTACTCATGGGTCCCAGAGATTGAATTCTGGTCTTTTTACTCATTGGCAATACTTTTAAAGGTTCAGCACCTCTCAGCACTCAGTGGAGAAGCTAATATGATATAAGATCCACAGTACTAATGCTTACTATTGGCCAAATATTTCAATAAAAAGTTGGCTTTCTGATACAGTTCTCAGCCAGTAACAAATTGGAACTCAGTGCACAAATGTTCTGGTCTCCTTAAGCAGCGTGATTAGCTTAGAGATGCAAGTTCTATATTGTAGGTGGAGACTGTTCATTTGTTTCCAAGTCACCTGAACATGAATAATAACAGAAACTATATGAATTGCAACACTTTTTGACTATTAGCTTAGGTATATTTCTAGCTCTTACATCTTAAGTTAACCCCTTTCTATTAACTTGTGTATCACCATGAGGCTCGTGGTTTACCCATAAAGTTCTCCATTGTCTGTCTCTTTCGGCAGCTACATGGCATCTCCTTGACTTTGACTACTCTACATGCTGTAGCAGACATCATTTAAAAAGTGATAGTCACACCAATTGAAGGCCTTCAATAAATATCAGTTTGAAAAAAATACAGAGCACTGAGAGGAGAAAGTGTACATAGGTTTCCACTCCTAACCAAGAAGGTATTTGCCATTAATACCTGCTGAAAAAAACCAATTGTCTACAATATCTTGTCACTGGGTATATCAAACATAGCTCAAGTCAGGCCCATGACCAGAAGTAGTTGGCCAGCACAAAAAAGACTCCAGATCTTTCTTCTTTCTTTCTTTCTTTCTTTCTTTCTTTCTTTCTTTCTTTCTTTCTTTCTTTCTTTCTTTCTTTCTTTTTCTTCCTTCCTTTCTTCCTTCCTTCCTCCCTCCCTCCCTCCCTCCCTTCCTTTCTTCATTTCTTCCTTTCTTTCTATTTTCTTCTGTTTTGTTTCGAGGATTTAAGTTTTGTGTTTGTGTGTGGTGGGGAACTTTTTGTTTTGAGGAAGTAGCCTCAGTTGAGAAAATGTGCCCATATTATCTGCCTATACGCAAGGCTGGAAGACATTTTCTTAATTAGAGGTTGATAGAAGAAAGCCCTGCCCATTATGGGTGGTGTGATTATTGGGCTGGTGGTCCTGAGTTCTGTAAGCAGACTTAGCAAACCATGAGAAGCAAGCCAGTGAGCAGTGACCCTCCATGGCCTCTAAATCAGCTTCCACCTCGAGGTTCTTTACCTGCTTGAGCTTCTGTCTTGACTTCCTGTGATGTTGAACTGTAATGCGAAAATCGTAAACTGAATACGTTACTTTGTCCAAATCTGCTTCGGTCACGGTGTTTCACCACAACAATAGTAACCCTAAGACAAGTTGGTCCCAGGAGTGAAGTATTGCTGTGACAGTCCTGACCATTTATTTTGGAGAGGATTGTGCAAGAACTTTGGAACTTTCAGCTAAAAACGTCATTGAGTATTGAGCTCTCAGTGAGCTGTTCTGTAGAAGTTTGGAATATACGAATTTTGAGAGCAATGCAGTTAGTAGTACCTGGCTTGTGAAGGTTCAGAGGGAAGCAAAGACTCTACCTGATCTTTCGTGTAAAAAAATGTGCTCTGGTTAGCTGGGGCTGAGGTTCAAGGACCCCAGAACTACTAAAGTGAAACCTTTGCTTTCCTGGAAAGCTCAATACTGGTCAGCCAGAGCTGAGGAGTTTTTAAAGAGATTGGATATTTTAAAGAACGTTTAATGTGTTTGATTTGTAAGGACTGTGGAACTTTTAAAGTTATTTATGTTTATATTCTGATATTAATGTTAACATGGCACCTTGGAGATAAATGAGAAAGATAAGATTCTAATTGAAAAGTTCTTTGTGAGTCAAGGGGTCAGTTATACTGCTTAGTTTTGTATCAACTTGACGTAAGATAGAGTCATCAGAGAGGAAGGACCTTCCTTTGAGAAAATTACAAGGTCAAGCTCTAGGCAAGCCTGGAGAAAATTTTCTTAGTGACTGATGAGGGAAGGCCTAGCCCATTATTAGTGGTGCTATTTCTGGCCTGGTGGTCTTGAGTTCTATTAGGAAGTAGGCTGAGTAAGTCATGAGGAGCAATCAAGTCTACACTTCAAGCTATCACTCCTGTGGTTCCTCTGCATTAGCTCCTGCCTCCAGGTTCCCGACCTCCTTGAGTTCATGTCTTGACTTCTTCAGATGATGAATTGTGAGATGAAAGCATAAGTAGAATAAACCTTTCTCCCAAATAGCTTTTGTTAGGGTGTTTCGTCACACCAACAGTAACCTTAATACAACAGACTAATTTTGAAGTCTCAAATATCATAAAGAAGCACATTCCAAATATCACCATAGTGAAAAATTATATTTTTAATCAGAGGAATTATTGTTCTATGTGTCATTTCCAACTCTAATACAGAATTCTAAGAAGGCAAATAGGGAATCTAAAGGTAGATAAATATTAAGGAAACCAAAGTCTAGTTTATATTCATGGTGCTGGGAGTTGAACCCAATGTCTCACAAGTGCTACTAAGGTATACTATAAGTAATGCCATTCCAAGATAAAAAAAATAACAAAAGTAGCTTCATTTGACTTTTTCTGATTGTTATTTTTCTTCACTAATAATAAAATATTGCCTAAAACTTGGCCAGTGCATTCATGTCACTTCCATTAACATATTTTGGAGGCTTTCCGAGTCTAAAGTATTGAAGACTGAGATCAGTTTGGCAAAGAAGACTGCAGAAATCAAATGTTCTAAAAGTAGCAGCAGAGACAAAAACAAAACAAAACAAAAACTACTTATAAATTCACTTCAGTTAACTTTGTATCATCTTAAAATCTTCTCTTGAGCTTGGAATCTATGACCCCTGACTGAGGGTGGGGGTTTTGATACTAGCATTGAATACATGGCAAATAGCTTGCACTGATAATCAAGATGTCAGTCACTAGTTGTGAGACTTGCAAGAAGTTTTATAATGAAGTTGAAAAGATTGCAGTGGGCATGGATGCAATAGTCCTTATAATATAGTTACTATAAAGAAGTTCGTATTTTAAGAACTGCTGAGCACACTATTTTACAGCATCAAGACTACAGGCCTCACTGTTGGAGTATGTATTTAAATCTTATATTCATGAAAGCTTCAACCTCATGGTGTAATTGTCTCTTGTCTACCCTCAAATAACACAATATCTAGAATTTAGGATTTGTGTTAATTATTTTTTTCATTGTAATCAAACATTTGATAGAAGTAACTTGGGAGAGGAAGGGTTTGTGTGGTTCCATTTTCAGAATTTTCAGTCATGGTCAGACCATGTTTCTGAGAATGTTGTGAGGCAACAGATCATTGAGGCTGTGGCAGGTTTGTTTCATGGTCAAAAGGAAGCAGAGAGAAACAGGAAGAGATCATAAACGAGATATCTCCAAAGATGTTCCTCTTTTCGCCCCTATCAGCCAGTTACCACTTATAAAATATGCAGAATATTATCTAAATACTGAACCTCCTTGGGCATTTCATATTTAAATTCTATCAAGTGTAAACATATTAGAACTTTCAGAGAATTCAAGTACTCATTCCATAACATTAAATAGGATTCTTGTAGTGTAAAACTATAGTTTTTATAATATTTATTAGAGAAAATAGTAGCTATTTGGTTAGAATTTCAAGCCTCCTATATACCATAAAACAATCATTTTCCCATCAAATTAAATGGTAAGTTATTTGGCAAGTACCACTAATTTAGTCATAATTAACTTGACCAATTGGAAAAGAACAGAGAATGTCTTTAATTATATTTAAGAAATAAATGAAAGAATATTTTATTTTCATAAAATATATTTACAAATAGAGGTAATTTTGAGGTGTATTAGAAAACCTAAATATTTTCAAACTTTTTAAATGAAATGTAAATTATGTTTGAAAATCATTTCAACTTCCTTTATTAATCAGTTAAATGTCCATATTAAACAGAATTTACAATGGTTTCTTCATCATAAATTTTTTTCCAGTCTTCAATATTATCTTTTATAAAAAATATTTATTTATTTATTTATTTATTTATTATGTATACAATATTCTGTCTGTGTATATGCCTGCAGGCCAGAAGAGGGCACCAGACCTCACACAGATGGTTGTGAGCCACCACGTGGTTGCTGGGAATTGAACTGAGGACCTTTGGAAGAGCAGGCAATGCTCTTAACCTCTGAGCCATCTCTCCAGGCCTAATGTTATCTTATTTATGACTCATAAAATGGCAACAGTATGGATTCCTTTAATAAATATTCTGAACACACCACAATTTGAAAAATTGGCAAAACAGATGTGAAAATGCTGATGTAAGAATAATCTCTGCCATTTTTGAGACAGGTCTCCTAAAGAGCATGTGTTAGAATTTCCATTTAGGAATGATATTTAGAGATTGTTGTTTAGTGAGTCACATGGATTATTTGGCATAACGGAGGTGAAGGACCCTTGAGTGTATTTATGGAACTATCCACAAGGTCACAGTGGCACAGATTTGAGGAAGGTGTCTCATGGGAAGCCCCCATGCTTTTTCTTTCATATATGATCTCATGATGCAATGCCTGCTTCCATTTTATGACACAATAATGTAGCTATTGCTATCCTGATGTTTGACTTTTAATTCTCCAGAACCATTAGTGTTAAATCTTTGTTAAATCTCTGCTCTTTGCAAATTATGCAATATTTGCTATCCTTCAAAAGAACAATTTGAGATCATTTGTTTGTCTGAATTTCTGTATTCCCTGCCTTAGAATTTGCCTGAAAAGGGAGAAAAGAAGAGGAATAAACTGTTTCAATGGGAAGAGATTTCCCATTGAACCAAATAAGAAAAAAAATTAAATCTAAAAAGGACATGTTCTGAGTAATTTCTTTTTCTACCACATAACTCTGAATTGGAAATATTGTTCCTTATTATAAAGTGTACACATACATAAATACATATACATATCCACCTATACACACAAATACACTTGAACAAAAATACATACATACACAGCTAACTTTGTGGTATGTCAGTGACACAACAGCAAGTGATATTTTTATGATTTTAAAAGTAATTCAAATATTTACTTTATTTTACCATTCCACACTGAATATTTTTGAAAAGAATTTCAAGTTCCATATAGTAAAGTTGAATCTTCTTTTCAAGAAGTAATTGTTCATGCAATAATTATATTAATTAGTTAAGATATATTTTCAGAAATGTGACCAGTTTCAATCCAAATTTCCAAATAATTCTAAAAGAAGACAGTTATCAATTTTTTCTTTATGTTCTTGTAATTGTTATTGGTGTGTGTGCTCTGACCTTTGGAAAGGATGGACTATTTAGAAATGCAACACTAAAAAGTAGCATTAGACTGTGATAGATGACAAGCTGTTCGAATATTATTGACTTTTGGAATTTGCCACTGATTGTTACCAGTTTAATTGAGGCCTTTCAATAAAAATAAATAAATAGCCACTAAAGCAACTGTAGGAAAGATATAATATATAGGATTCCTTCTGAAAGTTCTCATGTGTGGGCTTCGAGTTTTTTCTGACTCAAGCACAATGGTTTAATAGCAGAATGAGTTCTGAACCATGACTAATAGAATTTAGTTAGATGTCAATGGTCAAGATTATTTCTCTATCTCAATTTTATAATGATGAAGCACCTACATACAGGAGTTCAATGCAAAATTGACTTTTGAGTTTCCAAGATTAATTGGATGTGATATTTTTAATACTCTCTGTAACTGAAGGTTTTTCCTACCTATCAGTTTCCAAATAAGGACTCTGAGGCTTAATATTAATTATAAACTATATGTCCTATTATCTCAGGCTTATCATTAGCTAATTCTAACAATTTACCCATTTCTGTTAATCTGTGTATTACTACATGGCTTACTGATAATGCTCCTGCTTCTTTTTTTTATTTATTTATTTTTTTTTTTGGTTTTTAGAGACAGGGTTTCTCTGTGGCTAGGGAGTCTGTCCTGGAACTAGCTCTTGTAGACCAGGCTGGTCTCGAACTCACTAAGATCCGCCTGCCTCTGCCTCCCGAGTGCTGGGATTAAAGGTGTGCGCCACCACCGCCCAGCATATTCCTGCTTCTTACTACTCCAGGAAGCTACTGGCTTCTCTTTGACTCTGCCTTCTTTCTCCGTCTATCTCTGTTCGGATTTATGGCTATTTTCTTCCCTGCCAAAGGCCAAAGCAGCTTCTTTATTAACCAATAATAATAAAGCATATACACAGCATATATATATATATATATATATATCCTGTTTTCTGTCTAATTAAAAGGGACAGTTTTAACTTTAACATAGTAAAATTATGTATAGCAAAATGGTTATCAAGAAAGAATTACAGTTACAACATTTAATCTATGTGTATTTCACTAAATTAAATATTCTATCATCTATTCTATCTTTGTGAGTCTAAAGCTTCATATCTCATTTATTATTTATCATAAGTAAAGAAAACTATAATTATAGCTATCTAGTCTTCAACTCCATCAAAGATGACAGGTGGATGTAATATTATTTGCATAAACATGAAGTTCATTTAAGCAACTCCTAAACTCTAGAAATAACAGAGATATTTGACAGACTGGAGAGTCACTCAAGGTTTCTCTGTATCATTGGAACATCTATCTTTGGCCTACATTCCTAGTATATCCAACTGATTTCCTATAAAGCAGGATTTATGAAGGACTGTCTTCCCTTTTCTTGGCAAGGTTTGGCAGTCACTTCCAGCCAGAAGAAACCTAGCAGTCCCTTTCAGTCCTTTACAGAACAGATCAGGTCATATAATGTGTATGTGTGTGTGTGTGTTTGTGTGATAGCAGGATTATTGAAATAGGGCACTTTGTAACATGTGTTTAGAATGTGAGTTGTTAAAAGTATTCATATTATTAATATTAACATTAGTGCAAGAAATGTTAAGGGAAAATGAAATTTTAATACATATGTTTAATGTTTGGTATTAGTATTAGGAAACATTAATTGATAAGTTGAATTAAAGTTAAGAAGTGCTTCATGAATAATTGATAAACTAAATTGAGGTTATAAATTGCTTTTACATATTAGGATTAGTAAACTTGATAATTATGATATTGAATTGCCTGTGTGTGGCCCATCATCATTCCTCCATGTCTATTAAGATTATAAACCCCATTAATGCATTGGATTTGCTAGTAAAGAATCATTATAAAGACAATTCTTTTGCTTGGTCTGGTTCCTCATCTATCTCTGTAGAGAAGGGCACAGAGTCCTTGTGGCATTACTTGCAAAAGAACCTTGAGCTGGGGAAGTCATAGTGATTAAAGTGTCTAACCCAGCAGCTTGTGATACTGTCCCTGTCTCCATCCATCGCCAGACGAAGGTTCTATGGTGATATTCGAGATAGTCATCAGTCTGACTATGGGACAAGGCCAGTTCAGGCATCCTCTCCTCCACTACCCAGAGTCCTAGCTGGGGTCATGCCCATGGACTCCTGTGAACCCCTTCAGAGCCAAATCTTTTGCCAACCCCAAAATGGTTTCCTCAATTAAGTTATTTCCTTCTTTGCTCCCATATCCATCCTTTCTCCATCTCAACCATCCCACTTCCCCAAGCTCTCCCCAACTTTCTCCTTCTCCCTTCTAACGCTTATTATTTATTAAGAATTTGAATTTTTTTCCTTTTGAAGACTGTCTGTTGAATTTATTATTCTATTTATTGGCTGTATACTTTCTTGTTGGACACTTTAACTTTTGTATATCTTTATAGATTCTAAAGCATAATCTACAGTTGCTAAAATTTTTTTCCCCAATATTTACCTAGGTCTTCCTTCATTATAGCAAAGCTTTTAAACTCAGTTTAATCCTATTTATTAATTCTTGCAATCATTTCTTGTACTACTGAAGTTCTTTTCAGAATGCCTTTGCATTCTAATACTTGAAATAATTGCCTATTTATTCTGCTAGCAATATGAATTTCTGCTCTTACACCAATGCCTTTGATATGTTTCATGCATGACCAGAAATATGGATTTAATTTAAATTTAATTTATTCCTTCACATGTGAATGCCTATTTTTCCTACCAAAGTTTGTTTAAGATATTGTCTTTTATTTGTTTTACCAAATTTTATATAGATGGAGTTTTGTGGGTCTCTTTTTCTGTAAGACTGTTTTACATATCAGCTTCTATACTAGTAACATACAGGTCTTGCCACTATGGCTCTGTAATATAGTTTGAGGTCAGGCATTAAGACACAATCAGCCTTTATCTTTCTTCTTAGGATTATTTTGGCTACTTGGACATGCTTATGACCTCTAAGATTGTCCTTATTAATCTGTAAAGAATGTCTCTCAAAGGTTAATGAACATTGGGTTGAATTTGTAGCTCATATTTTTGGCAATATGGTCATTTTCAAAGCATTAATTCTGTCAGTTCTTGGGCATCTGAAGCCTTTTATCTTTTACTGTCATATTAAATTTTTTTTAATTTTTTTAAAGCTTAAGGTCATCTTTTCTTTAATAACTTTATTTTATGCACATTGGTGTAACAATGTCAGATTCTCTGGAGCTGGAGTAACAGACAACTGCTAGTTGCCATGTGGGTGCTGGGAATTGAACCCGGGTCCTTTGCAAGAGCAGTCAGTGCTCTTAACCACTGAGCCATCTCGCCAGCCCCATATTATATTTATTTATTCAGTGGTTTAATGCTTTCATTACAGTAGTCTATCACCTCTTTTATTAGATTTATTCTTGGTACATTTTATTGAAGGTTTCATGAACAGAATCAGAATTGGTTTTTTAACTCTGATTTTTTAATTGACATATTATTCATTCGTATATAGAAATCTGCATATTGCTAAAAGTACTTATCAATCCAAAGAGTCTTGGTTTCTTATAAATCAAAGTTCTTACTAATCACAAATAGCAATACTTTGGCCTTTTCTTTTCTTATTAATTTCTTTCTTAACTTCTTATTTTCTTTACCTTTTAATTTCTTTCTTATTGCTCTAGCTAAGGCATTAAGCACCTTATGGAATAAGAGTGGAAAGTGAGTACTCTTGTGACTTCCATGAGTTTAAGGGAAATAGTTATATATTTTATTTATTTAATATAATATTGATTACAGCTTATAGAATTTATGATATTATGGTATATTTCTTCCAGGCTTCAAACACAGCATTATGTTGGGCTTTGTAAAAGGCTCTTTGTTCCCTCTTATTGAGAAATTATGTAAAATGTGTCATATCTATATTAAGCAAGATGATAGACCAATCTAAATATCTGCCAACAGAGGAATAGATAAAGAGAATATGTTGCATATTCACACTGAAATAAAATTCATATTTAAGGAAAAATGAAATTGTGGAATTAGGAGGAAATGGATAGAACTGCATTAGATTTTGATAAGGAATAAACCACACTCAAGACAGATGCTGCCTAGTCATTCATAAATAGAATCTTCCCCATTTTTCATTCCATTGTCACAGACACCACAGAGCATAGAATATGAATGAGTCCACATGTGCAAAGTCCCTTTCCGCTTGACTGCTAATGTATGGCAAGTGTAAGAAATACTCCAATATTTATTCAGGACAGGGATATCTTCAGCAGAACTTTACTTAACACATCTACATAATCAAATAACATATACTATTATACAAGGATACACACTATAATATTTATAGATATTTCTGTTATTTATGTCTATGTAAAATAAATAGTAGTTTTGATAAATGTGATTTTAGATTGCTATAATTGTAGTTTTGTGATCACTGACTTAATGACTTTCAGTGAATTCCAGATACTGTGCTTGAAGTATGATAATAAAATACTAGATGTATATTGGGCAAGACTATACCCATTTATCTGAAGATATGTTAAATGTAAGAGAACATTTTCTCAATGTCTTATATTTCCTTATATAGATCGATATCACTTATAAACTAGGGTACTTCATTTTCATACCCAATAGTCAAAGTTTTAATTTTTGTTCCATAGTTTGCTGCTTTGGTAGTATTTTATTCAATGTTAAAAAACAAAAATGTTGTTTTATTGATTCTTATGTTAATGGACATAGTATTTTGCTATAAATTTGTGATACTTGTCAGTCAGTGGTGGCATATATCTTTAATCCCAACACGCAGGAGGCAGAGGCAGGTGGATTTCTATGAGTTTCAAGCCAGCCTGTTCCAGGACAGGCTCCAAAGCTACATAGAAAAACCTTGTTTCGAACTCCCCCCATCCACAAAGAAATAAAATAAAAATTAAAAAAAAACAAATATGATATTGGCAGCTGGTTTAGAAAATATATATCTTGTCAGGAAAGTAACCTTCCATTTTAGTAACCTATCTACCTCGCATTTGCTTTATATTAAGAAGATTCATTAGCATCAATATCCTTTTATCATGTGAGTATTGATATTGTTTTTATTTTTCGGTTTGCTGGTTAAGAAAATGGCCCCATCAGTTTGCCTATACACAAATCTCTAGAGCATACTCTTGATTAATGGTTAATATGGGTAGGCCCATCCCAAGTGGGTCACTGCCACGCCTGAGTAGTTAGAAACAGGTTTTAATTTTAAAAGGATTTACATGCACTGAGCAATCCATGAGGACCAAGCAAAAGGAAGCACTCTTTTGTTTTTTATTGATATTTATTGAGCTCTACATTTTTTCTGCTCCCCTCCCTGCCTCTCCCTTCCCCTTCAACCCTCCCCAAAGGTCCCCATACTCCCAATTTGCTA
>JAQHUG010000068.1:8035949-8051762 GCA_028555095.1 Dicrostonyx torquatus | reverse complement strand
CTTATAGGTGAGTTGAGACCATTTATATTAAGGGATATTAATGACCATTGATTGTTATCTCCTGTTAATTTATTTGTCATTGTTGATAATGTTAATTTGTGCATTTTTTCCTTCTTTGAAATTTGTTGCTATGATATCATCAATTAATTGTCTGTGTTTTTGTTGACATAGTCACTTCCTTGGGTTGGAGGGTTTTTTTTTATGTATTTTGTGTAGGACTGGATGTATGGCTAGGTATTGGTTAAATCTGGTTTTGTCATGAAATATCTTGTTTTGTCATTCTATGGTGTGTGAAAGTTTTGCTGGGTATAGTAGTCTGGGCTAGCATCCATGGTCTCTTAATGTCTGTATAACACTTTATCATGACCTTCTGGCTTTCATTGTCTCCAATGTAAAGTCAGGTGTAATTCTGATATGTCTACCTTTTTATGTTATTTAGACTTTTTCCTTTGTAGCTCTTAATATTCTTACTTTACTCTGTATGTTAGTGTTATAATTATTATGTGGTGAGGGGAATTTTTTTTTTGATGCAGTCTATTTGGTGTTCTGTAAGCTTCTTGTACTTTCATAGGTATATCTTTCTTTAGATTGGTAAAGTTTTCTTCTCTGATTTTGTTAAATATATTTTCTGTGCTTTTGAGTTGAAGTTCATATATATATATATATTCTTTGGTTTGACCTTTTCATGGTGTCCCATATTTCCTGGATATCTTGAGTTAAACTTTTATTAGATTTATTGTTTTCTTTGACTGACAAGTCTATTTTCTCTATTGTATCTTCAGCAATTTAGAGTTTCTCTTCTATCTCTTCTATTCTGCTGTTCATGCTTATGTTTGTGGTTCCTGATTGTCTTTTCATGATTTCTGTTTCTATAATTCTCTTGGCTTGTATTGTCTTCATTGCCTCTATTTCAGTTTTCACGTTTACAATAGTTTTTTTTCATATGGTTGATTACTTTTTCCTGTTTTTCTTTAAGGGATTTGCTAATGTCTTCCAATTTTTTTGTTTGTCTTTTCATCCATTTCTTTGAGGGAATTTCTCATTTCCTTTTTAAGCATTTCAAGCATTCTCCTGAAGTTATTTTTTAGGTCATTTTCTTCTGTTTTATCAATATTTGGTTGTTCAAGTATTGACATTATAGTGTCTTTATGTTTTACTGTTGTCGTGTTGCTCTTTGTGGTATTGTGTATATTCTTACCTTTTCTACTCTTCGTTTCCTCTAATATGTGTTGTTGAGGCTGTCTGTGTTTCTGTTGATTAATTAATCTTCTAGATGCCAGTGAATCCAAGGCTCAGATGGTTGTTTCTCATGGTACAGTCATTGCCATGGTTCTAGCTACCCTTTTGGTCACTCCCTGTTTCTGGAGGTCACTCTGAGAGGAGATAAATGTTTAAGAACAATTAGAGAACATATGTTCTGAAGGCACAGTCCTGGTTCTTCTTTATGCATAGATGGCACTATGGATAGGCAACCACTCAAAGAAGTTTCTAACTTTCCAAAGCTTAACATGTACCAATATGAATTTTATTCTTTAGTAAATGAAGACATATAAAGCTTCCAAATAGTAGTTACTGCATGTTTTTGGTATAGGAGCTAGAAGTGCTTAGAGGACTTTGACACTTATTATTTGGATGATCTATATGTTTAGTAAAATATTCATAAGTCTTCAGTTTCTAGAAACCGAAATTAAACTGCAGCAGCTTAATGAAATAAATGGAATTTATTGGTTGCACTTTGCCCTGTTTCCATTTTGATTTGGAAAATGAATAAATCTCCTTACCATAGCCAAATACTCAAGTACATTTCCTCTCTAGCTATACTTTCTCCACCTTAACTTTCCCTGAATGTTCTTTATTCTCCCAACTATCTTGTTACACAAAAGGGACATCATAACTACAGCAAATCCACCAGAGAAGATTCAACTGATCTGGCTGAGATCATATGTCTTTTTTTCATAGGCACAAATGTTTTCTCCTGGAGACAGTATAGTATTGACTCAATGGGGGATGTACATCTTTCCCGTGATCATGAATATGAGATTATTTGATTGCTAATGTCTATGTGAAACTGTGTCAAATACTTCATTGCAGTAGTGCATGTGTGGTTACCAGAGGAAAAGAGGAAAAGAATTTTGCATGTCAAACTCTGAGAAGGCTGTGACAACAGAGAAATGGGGGCAGGGTGGCTAAAAATGTTCTGCAAGAAGGAAAATTTAGATATGCCTAGTGAAAGACAAGAGTCCTCAACAGTCCTGAAAATGGGATACACAATTGATTACATCTACGAAAAACTGACAGCTGAAAGAGAAAGTGAAAGATTAGTGACTAGTGAAGAGTTAATGAGACAGTTAGGGCTGACAATTGGCTCTGTGGGTAAAATTCTTTCTCCCTGGCCCCTAGCCTGGAAACCAGAGTTTGATCTCTGGGGCCCACATGGTTGAAAGAAAAGACAGACTTCCCTGTAAGTTCTCCATTCACCTATACACACAAGCACACACACACACACACACACACACACACACACACACACACACACACACACACCACCACCACCACTACCACCACCACCAATTAAAAAATAAAAACAGTCTTCTTGCAGTATGATATGAGCAACACTTAAGAATCTCTTTGGTCACTTTTGATCTTTACAATATAACATACAGTATCCCCCATAAAAACATGTATTTAAAAGATCAACTAGGAAAGAGTAGGGAGGTGGTGGCACATTTCTTTAATCTCAGCACTTGGGTGGCAGAGGCAGGCTGATCTCTGTGAGTTCGAGACCAGGCCGGCCTGCAAGAGCTAGTTCCAGGACAGGTTACAAAACTACAGAGAAATACTGTCACGGGAAAGAAAAAAAAACAACAAACAGATCATCTAGGAGAAATCACATTAGCTAACGAAAGAAGTAATTAGGCATTAAACAGTACAATGCTTTTATAATCTTTCTTCTACTGACCTACTTTCCAAGAAACACCTTTTTTGGATGCAGAAGTTGATCCACGGGGAGATGAAGAAACAAAGGTGAGAGTTCGATCCTTATTTCTAGTCACAAAGCCCTTTCCTGTCTGTTTGCCCGTTTTTCCCTTTGGAAGTAATGACAATGAATACCGGTTGTTAAACCTGGTGCATCATACATGCTGCCAGCAGGATTTTTTTTCCATTAAAGCTATATTTCTACCCAACTTTACGTATATTTTTTTTAAATGGCATCTCATTGATTTGCCCAGGCCAGTTTTGAACTTATCCTGTAACCCAGCTAGACTTGGATTTTACAATTTCCTATGTCAGCCTCTTGCTTGAGATTAGAATTAGAATTATAGGCCTGTACCAATAGCAATGACTTAAATGTTTATCTTGATCAAGGTCTAGGGCAAATATTACTTATGTTTTCATGACTTTTATTTATTTATTTATGGTTTGGGAATGTATATTTATAAAGGTTGCAGGAGATGTACTCTCCTTCCATCATTTGGGTCTAAGGATCGTGCTAGCAGCTTTACCCTGTTAACCATCTTGCAAGATCCATTTACACTTTCATTTTTTCTAAATCTTAGTTGAAGATTCCTTCTAGGACTCCCTTATTAAAAGGCTATTGCCAAGGATGCAATGGCACTGTGCTCATCTATTATAATTCTGATATAATTGATTACCTTTTCAAAATGCTATTGCTCCCTCTCAGCAGCAGTGAAGACTGACAGCATAAACCTCAAGATTCCAGACCTGGCCTGAGCTGTTCTTCTCGATCCAATCTTAAGACTTAGGAAACTGTATTCTCCTGACTGTGCTATGTCATCTACAACCTGTGGAACACTGGCTTCCTCACAGCTGGATGCCCACATGATTGCTTTGTGAGTGGAATGACTTATATGTGTAAACCAGGAAGCACTGAGCAAAGATAAGGCACTGTTATTGCTGTTATTACTTAAGTCTGAGAACAGACTTTGACAACATGATAGCAGTACTTCCTTATTATTCAGAAGGAGCACTCAGAGGAAAAGGAGTGCCTGGGGATTCAGCACAACCTGACTGTACACTTTGTGGCTCATTCAGAAAAGTATGATTTGGTGGCACCCCCACCTCTCACCAAGTTTGCTTCCCAAGTAATTGGGTGATATCCACTTACGTGCAGTGCGGAAGGATCACCTCTGCCTCATGCTTCGTGCCTCATTTCCTCACTTAACGCCTTCTCAGTTCCGTTGTTTATTTTCTTTAATATTGCAGCAGTTCAGCAGGATGAGTCACACTGCCATTCCCAGCAGCACCCTCTAAGGCCCACGGAACAATAAGGTGATTTATGAGGTCTTTTCCACCCAAAGAATGCACAATCAAGGAAGCTTGCTTTTTAACTGCCTTGGTCTTCAAACGAGGAGCAGGTTTCAGTTGCCAGTATTGAAAAAGGGCCTCAGTTCTTGTGTTGAGCCTTAGAATGGAGCTCTCTGCGAGGATGAGATAGATATCTAGTTGGGGAAGAAGGGTAGAGATGAGGGTCAAGAGAACCAGCAAAGACTTAGAAAAAAGAACACAATCTCATAGGTACAACTCTATAGTAATGTATGGAGTAAGATGGCCACTAGGGAATTTTTTTCCCTTAGGGGCAAATGAGAAATTTGGGAGACATTTTATTTATCAACTAACAGCTGTTGGTTAGGTGTTTACTTGCACCGATTAGGATTTTTCAATTTGTCTATTTATTTGGGTTTTAATTTTATTATTTTAAATTTGTGTATGTGTGTATGTGCCTGTGGGTGTATACATTTGTGTGTATGTATGTTTGCATGTATTTTTTTTTTTTGTGTGTGTGTGTGTGTATGAATGGATCAATGTATTCTGGAAGTGTTAGGTAGGTGCTTGTGAGCTACCTGTCTTGTGTGTCGAGAACTGAGCTTGGATCCTCTACCAAAATAGCAAACCATCTTAATTGTTGAGCCATTTCGACAGACTCTACATATTTATTTTTAATTAAAAAGATATATAAAATTATGGCATGCAAAATAATGTATTATATATGTGGAATGAATATGTATGTCCAAATCTAGCTAAAAACCCTGTCCATTGCCTTATAGAAATCCTTTGAGCACACAACCTACCATCAAACTATTTGACATATCCATTATCTTACACACATTCTTTTAGCACACATTTTTATAATACTCTTAAATGTTTAAAGTATATAATGCAATTTTATTCACCCTCTTATCCGAAACATCATTTAAATTAGTTCAAACTTGTATTCTTTAACTCATATCACTCAAATCTCTAGTTAACAAACCCCAAATCAGTTCTTTGTAAGCACCATTCTACAATGTTTCTATGACTTCAGTGATTTTAGCAGCTTTGACATATTAGTGGAATGATGCACTATTTCTCCATGTGTGCCTGCCTTAAACTCAAAATAATGCATTGGGATTATTTTGTGTGGCCACAAATGACAAGGTTCCCTTATTATAAAATGTTAAATCATATTTGCACATAACAGAATCTCTCTATCTATGTATACTCTAGTGATCTCCAGTAGATTGCTTCCATACTGTCAGCTATTGCTATTAATTCCAGCTATTGCTACTAATTCTACAAAGACCATAGGTAGGTGATGTCTCTTAGACACACATGTTACCTCTGAACTTTCTACAATGGACATAATATAACTCCCGCAAATTTGTCAATGTCAACCATGAAGTACTGAAAAGAAAAAAAATCGCCTGCTCTAAAATCAAGAGGGGTTTAAAGTTACTCAGATTTAAGAAAACTAGGGGACAAATGAAGGATAGAAATTTTGGGTATCTACCAACATGACGTGCCAATGCTGCATTTACAAAGAGTCCCTTTTATTAAGGTTCAAGTTTATTATTCTATTAACTTAATGAGTTTCTCAATGGAAAAAGACACTTGCATTGAACACATCCTAATATGAATTATTGCCCAACCACTTAACTCCATGCCTCAATTGATATCCTTGCACTCACTGAAGAAATAACAAGCAATTCTTATATCAGTACTAATATTAAATAAATTCGCTGTAGTTTCAACTATTCTCAACTATCATGTAAGTTTCTTGATAGGGGTGTGATATTCAGGCAAATGAAGAATAAGTAGGAGAAATTTGATTTAAATATTAATATATCTTTATTGCTTTGTCCTAAATTGTCTCTCCTGTTGACCAATTAATATTCATTTTGACACTAAGTAAGGTAATACATACAAAACTATGCTCTCAACAACCATTTATTGTGTTTTCAGGTCAAATAGGTACTTTAATTGCTGTAAATAATATTTTGTATCTCCCTTTAGTATTAGTCAAATTTTAGAAAATACATAACTCAAGATCTCCTGCATTGTAGTTACATTTTGACCCTGGCACATGCCATATTAAATTAATAATTAATATCTATTAGCCTTCATATTTAAAATACAAATAATAATAATGATATTATTGAACTTTTATGATTATTAGTAAATGAAAAGCTCATTAGAGTTCATGACATCTGGTTGCCCCACAGTATATCAGACCTCTATCACGTCCCACCTTAATAAGTATAAACATATAGAGATGTGTTTGTCTGCTTGTGCTCTTCCCTCTGTCCTAATGCCCTACATCATCCATAACTATGACAATCTTTAAAAAGAGCAGAAATACACAACCAATAATAATGAAAAATTGGGGAGCACAGTCCCAATGGATACATTTAAAAATATACTCCCTAAGGTCAGAGTCTACTGGGGAAGAGGGGCAGAAAGATTCTAAGATCCAGAGGATCAGGGAGTTTGCTGTGATACTGTGGCTTTTAGGAATGTCAGAAGCTATATATATGATGTATCACCAACATTACTACCTAAATATGAGATGAACAAGAAGATAATAACAGAGATGCCAACATAAATGAGAAAGCCCAAAAGGCCTCAGTCCTACACAAAGAGCTGCAGGCAACTAAAGGGATGGACAATAATCCTCTCCAGGTAATACTGCATCAAGTTTTTAATCCAATACCAAATGGTCAGTCCTGAAACATACATGAATGACCTTATACAAACTGAACATGTTATAGTTAGAAATATGTATATTTACATATAAAAATATGCCTGTGACAACAATTAAAGACAAAAAAGGCCATGAACTTAAACTAGAGCTAGGAGATGTATATGAGAGAGTTTGGTGGGAGGAAAGAATAGGGAAATTTATACAAGTATATTATAATCTCAAAAATAAAAGAAAAGGTGAAAATGGAAAAGATTAGTTTATTTTTATTTTAAAACCATTATTGGCCTCATCTGACTCCCAGAGAACAGTTCAGGTGATTCTGTATATAAGTTCTGTGGACTGGTTTCTATTCTGACTTTAAATCCATCAGTGCACTCTGCCAGGAGAACTCCAAGCTTATTTTCCTGCTCCTTCTTAGGAAACATTTTCTATCATCTCCAAAGGGAGTGGAATACCCCCTCCTACGTCTTTTCACTCCAGCTTCAACCTCAGCACCCATCACACTGCTGTAATTACGAGCAATGTTGTCTGGCTCAGTGCACTGAGTTTATAACAAGAATTCAATCAACATTTGTTTGTCAAATAAATCACCAACAAATGAATTTGTCTTTCACGATTAAAGTCAGTAGTGACTGGTACCCTTGCCCTTGGGGTATAGCTTTACTTTAGGACAGTGTATTGTCTATCTTTCTCTTCACCAGTCTGAGCAAGTCAGGAGGAAGATCATGATTTATTCATGTCTGGAATTTATGGATAAAACAGAGAGTGAATCACACATACATACACTCCTACATATATATAGGATCCCAATAGCAATGTAACCAATGTGCATATTTGATAAATATTTCTTGAAATCTGTGAAATTGTCTTTCCTATATACAGTCTGCATACCCAAGGAGTCATTGCCAGGAAAATAACTCTCTATAATAAAGCCTCCAAAGATGTCTTCATATTCTCATGAAATAAAAGTGTTGAAAAAATCAAATGTATATGAAATCCAGACTAAATAGTTTTATACTTTTCTTTTGTAGCCACGCTTATCCAGTAAGGTCTGGTGCAGAAGAAGGCTCCAGTTTGGCTTTGTATCAGACTAGTTGAGTCTTAAATGATGCCACTTCCTAAATTCATAAACATATACTAGTCAAATAATCTTATCCAGTGGCTTCATCCTTTTTACTGATTGAGTTACCATCGTATGACTTTGTGAAAGGTTTCAGGGTTTCTTGGCATTACACTACACAAATAACATTAATTGAAGTTTGCATGATGTAATTATATGTTCTGGGGCTTCTTTCTTATGTATTGTAGGGTCTTTAGCACCTTTGGAAAACATTAGCACTTATATGCCAGATGTGACAGCTAACAATATTCCCAGACATTTCCAGATACCTCTTAAAAGATGATAGAGAGCTATCATCCTACAAGGCTGAGAACCATTATATGCTGCAGTAAATGTCACATTCCCAAACAAGCATAGATGGTGTATCTTTGCTTTTTCCAGCAGGGCAAATCAAATCCCAGAGTCACATCTACTAAAAACAATGCTTATAACAATGA
The DNA here is from genome assembly GCA_028555095.1 of Dicrostonyx torquatus. Taxonomy (NCBI): domain Eukaryota; kingdom Metazoa; phylum Chordata; class Mammalia; order Rodentia; family Cricetidae; genus Dicrostonyx; species Dicrostonyx torquatus. The sequence goes on along the minus strand of JAQHUG010000068.1, from coordinate 8,043,226 downwards.
TGCCCTTGCAGTCAGCATTCTGAGATTTGTCCTGATAGATTATTTTTTCATTCCTGGCTATATACAGAAACTTTACTTAGACAAATCTAATTACAAAGGCAAAGTGATAGTCTGAATTTTCCAGTGGTAACACTGAGACTCTAATAAGTGTTGTTTGTGAATAAAAAAGCACATACTTCTTTAGTTGCAGAGGAAAGAGAAAGTAAAGAAACCACAGGATGAAACAAATTGGCGGCTCTGGGTGTCATGGCAATGTGAGTTGAGGGATGATCGATTCTCCTAGATTCTGAGTGGCACATTCTGTGCACGGAGTGCTGGCTGACGTCAATCGGATTAAGTGGCCTCAATGGGAGCACTGCATGCAAGATGAGTACAACCCAGGCCCTAGGATTTGTCACTGCCTCCAAAAGAAGCATCTTGCTTCACAGTGAGTGGAAGGAGTGTCTGTGAATGCGAAATGAGACAAGTCATGTTCTTGCTTAGGAGAAAGCTCTCCTGGCTTGGGTAATCATTACCATTGTGGTTAAAGTCTAAAAACAATTAACCTTTATGCACATGTATTTTTCAGAGTCATCTCTTCAGCAAAATTATATACTTTTTTAACTCAGAGAGTATATATTGCTCTAATAACACCATTTTCTTAAACACTGAGGAATTTTCACAATAATATCACCCCTAAGACATGAATTAAGGAGACTAGATGATAAAAAAAAATCTCTCAGAAATATTTTACATCTTCTCAATTAGAATTCTAATGAATTTATATGTTCAAAGCACTCAGAATAGTATATGACATAATAAAGCCTATGTATATATTAATATTCTTATTATTACTTCTGTAATTACTAATACTACTTTCATTTCATACTAAATTATTCTTCTTCCTGATTCATGGAAGGAAACCTTTCTCTAAAGTCCAACTATGGGAGTTTAAGACCTATCTCTCATGAACCAACAGATACTTTATTTGTGACTTAGCCAGTTCTACTGAATTGTCTGCTTAGAAGGTTCTCTTTTATTGAAGGAATATCTGTGGTTACAGGTTTCATTTATATTTTTGAAATTTCCAAACATGCCTATTCCTTGATCTATGTGTATGGATTTAGGACTGTCCAGGGTTCTGGTGATCCAGAAGTAACCTGGGAACCTGCATAAGCTAGCCAAAGAACAAGAATTATTATTTCTCGCTGGAAGCTCAAGGTTTTTTTTTTTTTTTTTTCTAGCAACTGACTTGAGCTCTCTGGCTTTTGCCATGGAGCTACTAGCTCTTTGGACTACGACAAGTCTAAAATCTGTGAGTCAGGGGTGGTCACAATCCTGACATATCAGTATATGTTGGTGTCTTTACTCTGTGTAGCTTGTATCTCTGGCTCACAGAACTTTGGCTTGGAGAAATGTTAAATCACCTTGTCCTGGAACATATAACTTCCAGAGGTGTAGGCGCAGGGCTGCTGTTTTGTGAAAGATGATGAATGGATGATGTTAGAAATACTTAGATGTTAAGGAACCTGAGAAGTACTCAGATCTCAGGCTAGGCTGGGTGATGTTTTGCTTCTCTTTGACTTTGAGTCTTTAATCATATTTTTCTGTATTTTACAATCCTCTCTGCTTCAGTTAACCTGTTTCTTTGGTAAGATCACACTGGCTCCCAGGAAACTAGTTGGTATTGCCCCCATCATTATATTCTTCCTTTATATAACTGCAAATTGGGTAAGTTTTATTTCTAGTTATTGCCAATAGGTATACTTGCACATGCACATAATATCACAGACACACACACACACACACACACACACACACTCACGCATACCAGTGAAATACAACGTTTGAGAAAATTGCTTCTGATAACTACGTTGTGTATTCTATCTAAAAGGTATTTACCTCTCTTCTGCTTTTGATGATGGCTATCCACCAGTGTAATTTTATTAGCATTATTGCATCATGACCTAGCATTTGGGGAAAATGTTTATCTGTGCTGTGACAATTTTCTTTTTGCTGCTGAAATGGGCTTTTGAAGGAATGTCAGAATTTTCTTCTGCTTCACGTCTGAAAGTCAGTGATCCAACAAAGCATGCAATTGAAAAAACTCTGTTGCAGAGGATAATATTAGAGGAATGTCTGATGGTTATGAAATCTCATGATTTAAAAATTATATCTTTGGGAAACAAATTAAATGTTTATAATTATTTTTGAATGAGTGATCTCAAGTTTCATATCATTACTTTTGCATAGGTATTATTTTTCTTATTTTATTGACAAAAATAAGCATGTAAAACATATTGAGAGATTTAACATTCTAAATATCACACAGAAAATTGCAAAAGTGGTCCAAAAATCTATCTAGCTAGATTATTTACTTTATTCACATTGTCTGTTTATTTTTTAGTTTTCCTTTCCCATAATTTATTCCTTTAATTAAAACATAATTATATTATCTTTACCATTTTTTCTTTCTCCAGCCCTCATGTTCTTTCTATCGAAGCCCTACTATGTCCCTGTCACTCTATTTATAGAGGTGATATATAAATCACCTTTTCTGTGATTTGATGTGTATGTGATGTCTGTATACATATGTATGTATGCATGTATGTAAGTATGCACAAGTAAACAAATGCAAGTTGCTAAGCCAGTTTTTGCCTAAGTATGTCTATGGTTTCAGAGTGAGCCGCTTTGTAGCAGTTCATCCCTAGGAGAGGCTAATTTTTCATTTGTCCACTGTCTTTATTGCCTCTAGTTTTTTTTAGAGGTTTTGAGATTTTTACCCCTTCTTTTTTTATTATCTTTGAGACTATCGTTTTTATCTTGCATACCAATTTGAGTTCCCTCTCCTCATCTTCCGACTACTCCCCTCATCTTTCCCCCACCCTACTCCCCATCCATTTCTAGAGAGGGAGAAACCTCCCATGGGATTAACAAAGTCTGTCCCATCACATGAGGCAGGCCCTCCTCCCAGTATCTAGGCTGAGTAAGGTCCTGGGAGGAGGCCTTGGACCTCTGTGAGGCACCTAATGGCTATATTTTATTAATAGTCTATATTTTTATTGTTGTCACTTGACTACCCTGAACATCTATTTAAAAGGAGGTTTCTTTTAGTTTGTTTATATGGTAGATTACATTGACAGATTTTTGTATGTTGAACCATTCCTGGGTTAGGATGTTAAACCTTCATCACTGGATAAAGTCTACTTGGTCATGGTGGATGACTTTTTTGATGTGTTCTTGGATTCAGTTTGCCAGTATTTTATTATTTTTGCGTCATTGTTCTTAGTAGTTTGTGTGGTTTGGGTATCAGGGTAACCATTGCTTCGTAAAAAGAGTTCACAATAGATAAGAATAGAATCAGCCTAAGTGTATATATATATATATATATATATATATATATATATGGAAATGTGGCTCATATAAAATGGAATATTTATTTAAATAAAAATGAAATACAAGTATTTGCAAAAAAGAGGGCTGGTCTGTAGATAGCCACACCAAATAATAAGCCAGATTCAGAAAGTTACGTTAGATATACTCAAACCCAGATATGAGAGGGACCAAAAGAGAAGACAGATTTCAAAAGTATGGGAAGTAATGGCAATAAATTATATATAATATAGAAGAATAAAAGAGGACTATTTATAAGAGAGAGTACCATCTCAAGAGGAACAAGAAGAAGGGGGAGGAACATGTGGAAAGGACAGAAGAAAACAGATCCCAAGTATAATGTTATATGTACATACGAGATTGAAAATACCATACTTTAATTCATCAATCTGTATCCTAACTGAAAAACAGAATGAAGAAATTACTATATATAAGCAGAGTAAACATTGGAAATATTCTCGCTTGTTTAATTTTTTACTCCAGTGTTGCTTAATAAGCTTCATAACTAAATAATAAATCTCTCAATGTTTTCTAAATCCTTCCTATTTTACCTCTAGGATAACAGACCAACTTATAATGAAGATACAGAGATTCAGATATTTTATAGTGGTTCTGACATCCATAAAAGTGCAACCATATTCTCAGTTTGTAACTCTATATAAAAATTACTTTCAGTCAAATATTTGCTTTGACATACTTAATTATATGCTTGTATATGTATAAGTACATGTGAGTGCAGGTGGCCATGGAAGCCAAAAGAGGGCATCCCATCCTCTGGAGCTAGAATTATAAGATGTTATGAGTAACCAAGAATGGGTTCTGGGAACTAAAAATTGGTGGTCGGAAAGCGCAGCCAGACTCTTAACTATTGAGCCATCTCTTTGGCTCCCTGAAATAAGCATTAATAGTTGCCTGTTTATGTCACAAATATGTTCTATCGTACATAACATAAATAACATTTTATTTATATGCTCACCTATTCTATTCAGTCATTTACTAATTTATTTCCCAGCCCATTCATAAGAGATTCTTAGTAAGTTTGCAATGGAGCAGGAAACAAACAAACAGACAAAACCCCATAAACATTTGAGCTCCCAAATCATCCACCTAGCTAAATAATGTAATAAGCACTCAAGTTATGAAATATGGTATGTAATAATAGCTTCCCAGTGTGACCGGAATCCTATCGTGTGGGTTCTACAACTTTATTCTAGAACACAAAGTGATTTGCCTTGAAGCTGTGGATTTCTTTGAATGGCGATGAGTCAGATACTCTGCTGGGACAGGAGAAGAGGATATATATTACTGTGTTTCCTGTGAATATTCTCTTCCACAGAAGCAGCCTTTGTTCTCCAATAATTATTTTAAGATACTTTGCAAGGTGACAACCATATTTGGCATCTTCACTTTAATTTTTTGTTTGACTTGAAGCATAGATGTATCCAAAGCACATCTTATGACTTGGTACAGCAAGAACTCAGAATATTCTTTCAAAAGCTGGAAACAAACTAAATTCACTCATTCACAGATCCAATCCACAATTAAGCATTCATACATATTTCTTGTTGCCAGGGACTGTCTCATTCCAGTGTATCAATGAATTAAAAAAATCTTGGGCAAAGATTTTGTTTTTTTAAATGAGGTATAAAAATAATGTTCAAAGATTTGAAAGAAGTCGAGGCTTTGCCTTTATAGTTGTTTTGAGAGAGCAGTGAAAGGTCGGAGGTGAGTTCTGACTGAGCCTTCTGGAGATCAGTAATGGAGTGGGCATAATGGAAGTTGGGAGAGAGCATCTAGGGATAGGTCACATGAGTAAAGAGACAGAGGCAGCCAGCATGGTAATTTAGAATGATAATTATTTTGGCTTTAGCACATGAGACATGGGAATTCATGAACTGATTTGATGTGTAAGTGATATTATACAACATTATGTCTTACTCTTGCAGTATGATTTAAGCATCAACTGTGGATGTAGTTTTGGAATCTATCATTGTGAACCAGGAAAGAGATGACAGGAAGATGGAAGAAAGTACTCAAAATGATGGTAGTACTACTCTATTATGCAGAGGTGTTTTGTTTGTTTGTGTGTTTGTGCAGGTACACACATATATACACATACATACATATAGAGAACAGAGAACAGCTTAAGTTTTTACTTATACACTGCTTGCCTTTGATTTTAGACAAAGTATCTCATTGGCCTAGTGCTCACTAATTAGGCTAGGCTGCTGCCTAGCAAGTCCAAGGGATCCTCCTGTTTCAGGCTTGACAGAGATTATGAGCCTGTTTAACCATTCTGGGCTTTTTCATGGCAGCTGGATATAAAACTTGTATCCTCATACTTGTAAGGCAAGTGATTTCTTGACAAAGTCATCCATCTCCTCTGCTCTAAGAAACAGGAATTTATAAAGGCTATAAAAATGTGAGAAAAGAAAAAAATAATTCAAATGTATTTGTATTACTTAATTCATAATTAACTGATAATTAATTATTAGCTAGAAAGACATTACTACTATCCAGTAATAAAGTGAAAATGGCTAAGAAAACAAGGATCAGAGGATTTAGATGAAAGATTACTAATCTTAAATTTTATTTTGAATATTAAATGACATTGGCATGTTGAAAACAAGCATGTAATGCAAAATTTCACATTCTGCTTTGTTTTCTTACCTGCACAACTGTCTTATGTACATGTGTAAATTTATAGAAGACACCACCTCATTCTTTTGGAGTCCATCGCCTGCAGATATACTTATTCCTCAAAATCAGGTTTTATACCTAGTTTGTGCATAAGCACCCTTACCATGCACGTGCCTGTATCCACACTTATTTTGTCTCCACTGGTTGAAAGCTAAGTTTGCTAAACTGGCATAATGTACTGTCGTTTGAACTTTTTAAAAATTTGTATTACATGACCCTTCTAAGATGTAAACATTTTTTCTTTGAAATTGCACTTCATTAATTTATGAGACAAACTTGTTTCTGTTCCCTTTTTATATCTTACTATTAATTTTTTCATTAGCTTTGATTATGAGGCTGCTTCTTAACATATTGATGTGATTTCAAGGCACAAGTTTAGTTTTCAAAATTATCTAACTCAACAGGCTTTCTCTCACAAAAAACTGTCTTTCCTCATAGAATCAGTGTTCAAGGCAGGTTAGTTGAAATAATATATATTTAATAGAGTCCTTTTCTCATTTTTAATATATTCATTCAAATAACTGCTTGTTGGTATCTATTAAGGTTATAACTATATATAGTAAAAGCAAAAAATACCTCACCTATATGACTACTCTAATTGTGGCTACACACACATAAACACACACACACGCACACACGCACACACACACACACACACACACACACACACACACACACGCTCACACGTTGGAAAAGGGAATTCCTTCTTTATTGCATTTATTTCTATGCCATTCCTTGACCCAAATATCTTCATTCTGATTCCCATTCATCTTACCAAGTTCATACTAATAAAGTTATTTTTGTTTGCTTGCTTTAGTATATTCCAAATTTCTCCCTTGTTTAGATTTCCATCTACAACTTTCCTGGTCTTTGAATCCAGCTTTTTATGTATCCTTCCAGGTATTTCTGTACTTATTTCTCATGAGGCTTCTACTGTGTGTTAAACAGGTAAGATGATAACATACATTTTAAACTGTGCTTGTTTTCTTTATCAAAAGCTTCTTTAAAATCCATTACCTTGAACACAGGAGATTTTTATTGTCTTAGGAAAAGTGAAACAGAAACCAAAGGTCTAAATCCTTCACTTTCAAAATCAAAATATAGTTCCTGTTTTAAAAAGAAAAAAATTTTGAGGAATATGAAATGAATATATTTTTGTTGCTTTTAGAATCAATCAGTCTTCCTTGAGCTTAAAAAGTTTTTTT
>JAQHUG010000068.1:7953925-7972912 GCA_028555095.1 Dicrostonyx torquatus | reverse complement strand
AAAAAAAACAAACAGACAAAAAACAATATGTGTATTAACTTCTGAGCCATTGTTCATAAAATTTTTCTAAAATTTTTGTTTGGTTCCTTTCTTTCCTTTTTTGAGAATATCTCTTTTAATCCCATACAGTGTATGTCTGTGTGTGTGTGTGTAGGTGTGTGTGCATATAAATGCTTGTGTGAGAGTGTAAGTGAAGGCCAGAGTTCATTGTCACATTTCTCTCTAAGTCTTACTTCGTATTATTTTTGTGGAGACAAGGACTCTCACTGAACCTGGAGCTCACTCATTCAGCAAAGCTTGCTGGACTCTAGACCTTAGTCATCCATGATGTTGCCCCTTCCCAGCGCTAAGATAGATGTATGCCTTGTTGCCTGATGTTTAACTTAGATTCTCAGGCTTAAGCAGCAAACACTAGTAAATCCTATATCTGCCCAGCTATGTCCATTTATTTTCTATTTACCTATCCTTCCAGAGCAGCTAACACAGAGTAGATCATTGGTAAACACTTGCGGAATTAATATGAGTACAGTTTTTTAAGTATGCATTGGCTTTTGGTTATGATCATGTTCAGTTTCCACAGTGATTGTGTTTTAGTGGATGTATTTTCTTGTCGTTGAGAGTAAATTCATTTTATTACTCAACTAGGAACATGAGAAAGGTTTCTATTGTTTTGTCTGGATTCCAGTGTTCATACTCTCTATGTCATCCTTGAATGGAGCTCAGAAGATATTTGATGTTCTCATTCTGTTGTATTAACTTGTCCTGGGAAGATGTGAATATCCATCTACTCAGTTCAGAAAGGGCATTGATCACAGGTTGGAGTTATGAATTTGCCAAACACCAACTTTGTGAACTAATGTGTTTATTTGGATTGAAGAGGAACATGGATGACTCAGACACAGCTGTATCACCCAAAAGCTCACCCCAGGATGTGTTGACTCATGAAAGCTATATCACTGGAGCTCCCTATACAGCTTGCAGGTGGTTCAACAGGTCATAGTGGTTCCCTTCACCATCAATGGTTAGCTGCTTCTGTAATCTCTGGGAGAGGCCTTGTGTTAGAAGTGTAATTTAGTCTTTAAATATTACTTTTGCTGGACTCAGAGGTCTACTTAGTTCCTTAATCTCAGGTCCTCTCTATCTCCCCCCTTCTAGGAAATAGTATCTCAACTCAGTCAGAGGAAATCACTATGCAATATTACATCCCTTTCTCTGGTTCCTAAGTTATTTCCATTGTGTCTTCCATGATGTTCCCTGGGCCTTGGAGGGGATAATTTAGTCGTCCATCTGTAGCTAGGTGATGAGCCACTATGTCATATCAGCAGTCACTTTTCATCAGAAATGTTGTCAGTGGTTATGATTCTCTCTCATACACTTTCCACTGTAAAATGGAAGTTTCTTTCTATGACTGCCTGAGACTGACAGAAAGTTACCTAAGGACATAAACACAAATGTTTAAGAAGGCAGTTTGACAAATGTATCACATCCCTTTAACCAGCTATAGCCATTGCAATTGTCTTCTCATTCTGCTTATATATTTTAAGGCACAAGCTTCTGCTCTGGCCCACAAGAATCATGTGAGCTCTTTCCTCTGGGCCTGTATTTAATGGGCCTTACATACAACTAAAAAGCTTGTTTGTTTCACGCTTAACCGTTGTGACACTACTGAAAAGCAGGTGCCACTTCCTTGATGTTTGGTGCTAAAACACAAAGGGTTCACAGACAAACAAGACTATGATGAAAATTCCCCTTTTCTTTCAACACCACAACAAAGTGCCTGCTGCCTTCCAGCACTTCCAGTAATCAAGGAAGGAACTTCCAGTTCAATCTCAGCTTGTTTCCCCCAAATCCAGTCATTAAAATAAGTGGTATTTGTAAAAATATGGACTTAACATCTAGTTCTGGCATCAAAGTAACAATAACAGCAACAGCCTTTTGGTTTGTGGGCCCCATTAGCCTTCTCCTTGGCCAGCCACTCATATGGAAGTAACTCGCCCTTGATGACAGGATTTTCTTTTCTCCGTATTTCATTTTTTTAAATTTATTCTTCTCTCATACAAGTCACCCATACCACAGTTCCCCGCCACCCCTTCCTCTTACCTTCCCTCTCCCCAAGATCCACTCTTCATCTGTTTCCCTTTAGAAAAGAGCAAGACTCCCATGGCATTACTATAATAAAACTAAGCACAAACCCTCATATCAAAGCTGGACAAGGGTTTTCATCTAACAACTGAATAACTCTGGAGGGCATATCCTTTCTTATTCACATAGACATCCTCATTGAAACTCAATAACTGCTTTCTCTATTGTTCTTTCAGATGTGTTTATGAGCTTGTTTTAAGTCAAGGGTTATCACTATATAATGAAGTCTCTATTCCAAGGATCTCCAAAGTCCCACCATCTCTACTGTTAATAACTGCTTATCAGCATCAGACAGTTAAGGGAATGTATTGAAACAGCAGCAATGCCTAAAACATTGCAACGTGATCCTTTCACTTATAGTGATTGCTTTGTCAAAAGAGCAGGATGGTGTTTAGAAGCATGATTAAGAAACATTATTCAATCTAGAACTGCATAATTTATAACCGTTTTCCATGAGTCACCTGTATTCTTCATTTTGGAATGCCCCTATTGCCATGGTTATCTCTATGGGGCCAACTTGTTTTCTTCATTTGATTTAGCCACAAAGGCCTTTCTCTAGCCTACAGTGTCTACTGCTAGAGGATCCCTTTGGTCCTGCTAGCCTGTGGAACAATGTCATGGTCCCTGCCTTTCCAGAGAGCATACTCAGCTACTGAAAGGGACCTGGGATAGGCAAACTGTCTCCATACCTAGGATATGTTACATCACATAGTTAAGGGAAAATAATTACCCATTTCTTGCAAAGGTTCAATTCTTTTCATTTGCACTACCATTTATGTGTTCCATGAACTGCTGCTCAGTTGTTACAGCCATACAAAAGCTCAGTAGCAGAAAGTATGGTTTCTATTAGTTTTTTTTTCTATAAAAACTCTGGCTTGCCACATTTGCATTTGAGTAATTTGGAAAGACCCTCTCTCTCTCTCTCTCTCTATATATATATATATATATATATATATTTATATTGATTTATATTCCACTGTATATAACTAAACTAAGGTATGTTAAAACCTCTAGCTTGTGTACATCATTTCCTATCGTGGGATCCACAAAGCCGCTAAAGCCCCATCCCATTCCAAGGATCTGCTAAACGAACACTTTTAACACTGTTCTATGAAAGCAGTCCCGCTCATTTAGTTAGTGTTTTTATCACATTTTCTTTCTTCTTTATGAAAGTGATACTAAAGTATACACTGTTATTAGTTAAGTATGAACACATTGGTTTCCAAAGTATCCTACTAAATACTTTGGTAGTGATGTTTCATTTATTTTGATGATAGCTATAAGAAGGCCATACTCCTTTTAGGTTTGAGGAAACTAAAACTGAAATTTTGGGGTCACAGTTTGCCAAAAAACTTCAGATCAGTAGGTCCAGAGGAATGCTGGTCAATATTCTTAATTTCAAGTGAATCCCCACTGTGTGGTTCTTGTCCGTAATGATTAAAAAGACTTGGCAATAATCTTTTGGTGTAAAGCTTAGTATTGTAACCAATTACACAGCACTTTAGTCATTTCTTTTATAATAAAGTATCAGTATGTTATACCTGAGTTCATTATAAAAACACCATTTCGCATGATGGATGGAGATAGAGCCAGAGACCCACATTCGCATCAGAACAAGGGACTGAGCTACCAAGGTCCATTGGAAGAGCAGAAGGAGGGAGAAGATGAGCAAGGACGTCAGGACCGTGAGGGACTGGCCCACCAACAGAGACAGTGTGCTCGATCTATTGGGAGCTCATCAATCCAGTTGGACCAAAACTGAATGAGCATATGACCTAACTGGACTCTATGAATGTGACTGCCAGTGGGGACTGACTGAGAAGCCAACGATAATGGCACTGGGACCTATCTCTTTTGCATGTATTGACTATTTGGGAACTTATTCTATATGGATGCACATCTTCTTAGACCGAGATGGAGGGGGGAGGGCCTTGGGCTTCCCATAGGACAGGGTCTCCTGCACCATCTTAAGGAAGCAGGGGGAGGGCTGTGGGGTAGTGGGGGAGCAGGAGGGCCGGGAACAAGGGGAGTAAATGTAAATTTTTCTTTTAACAATAAAAAAACCACCATTTCTATTCACCCCTCAAGAGAGGGCACTCTTCACATCTTATTGAATATTAGACTATGTATGCAGCCTGGTGCTTGGATATTAAGCATATTTTCTAATGCCTTCTTTCTGTCCTCACAGTAACATGTGGGCCCAACTTTCCTTAATCATCATAAATACTATGGACTTTTAGATCTCTATTTAGTCTTTCAAAATCAAAGTCAAGACAGTTTTGGGGAATGTACCCCTTTAATCTCAGCATTGAGGAGGATTCAGGTAGATCGCTGAGAGCCTAAAGCCAGCTTTATTTACACATAGAGTTCTGGGCTAGTGAGAGCTATATATTGAAACTCTATCTATTTAAAATGAAATCATATATATATTATATTATATATATTCATTCTACTTCCTACTTTGCATTTTTAATATTTTTGGAATAATTTTCTGCTTGAAACTTACCTAGCTTTGCTTTAAATTTTTTTTCCTAATTTCACCCCTACAACACAGTTTTCTAGAAATGAATTTCTGAGATAATCCTTTTTCCTAAGTTGGAGAATGTTAAATAGTTCTCACGTTCTTCACTTCAAATTCCACAAATGTAGACATATGCCTTAAGGAAAATACCTCTGTAGCTAGTTTTTGTATTTTCTATAGATTTTTCCCTCTACATCTGTTTATCATAGTTTAAAAAGTACCTTAAATTTTACCTGTCTTTAGTATAAATCTAGACATCTCAATCCAGATTAAATTTAGCAGTGATTAAACCATTTGTTGGTATAAATTCCATCCCTATACCTGATTATTCACATTCTATATCATGCCATATATACTATATATTAATATATATAAAAACATCAATTTCTGGTTTTTAACATTTCAAACATAAAGCACAGTCATCTTGAGATACAAATAATATGACATAAATGATAACTGAGAAAAAAACCTTAGATTTATGTTCATCTTTAAAAAAAGACTAGCTGAGTTTCATGGCACATGACCCGGTGACAACATTTATAGGGAGAGATCTGCAATTCTAGATGTATCTGAGAGGCACTGAAGGATCCTTCATTGTGAAGTAGTTGAAATTAAACTTTAGGATTAGTGATTGTCCATGTTTCATCTTCCTTTAGTCACATGAGCAACAATGAAAAATGAGGCCAGAATACCTGCTGGAATCATGTGAGCCATCCTAATGATGCACACTGAAAGCCAAATTTCACTGTATTCACAGGTAAACAAGCCAGTGAGAGCCACTTTATTGTTTAAATGGATGTGTTTGTTTGTGTTCCCAAAACAGTGTTTCTTTGTGCAACTCCATCTGTACTGTACCAGGCCAGCCTTGACCTCAGCTGTGAAAACTTGACCAACTAGAAAAGAAGAAAAGTTAATTTCAGAATGTAAAATCAACTTTAAAGGTTGATTTTACTTATTGATATTTATTGTTGTGGTTTGAATAGGGTTGGCCTCCATAGGCTCATTTGTTCAGAAGTTTGAATGCTTAGTTGTCAGAGACTGATGCTACTTGGGAGAAATTAAGAAGTGTAGTTTTGTTGAAGGAAGTATGACTGATATTAGGCTTAGAGATTTCAAAAACCCAAGTGAGTCCCAGTGGCTGACTCTGCCTGCTGCCTGCTGATTCCATGTAGAACTCTTAGTTACTTCTCTAGCACCATGTCTGCCTGAGTGCCACCATGCTCCCTGCCATGATGATAATGAAGAAAACCTATGAAATTATGAGCAAGCCCCAATTAAATGCTTTCTTATGTAAGAAAAATAAATAAATAAAAATATTAGAAAAAACAAAGAAAAATAAAGACTAAAATGATGCTGAATTTTAATATTGTCTGAGGATTATGTCAAAAAGAGGATGGTGGCATTGAAAAATCTCCATCTTGAATGAGGTGCGGTAGATGATGTCCAGAAACATGACCTAATGTGGAGGCTGCAACAGAAGGATCAAAAGTTCAAGGCCACTCTGGGAAATACAGTGAGCCTGAAGCTGATTTGGATAAATTAGCAAGACTATATCTCAAACAGGAAAAGTGAAAAGATGAGTTGAAACATGTTGCATTGCTAATCACCTGCCTACCTTATTCAAGTCTATAAACTGAATCTTCTGTACTAAAAACAGGCAAAACTTTAGGACCCTGTGTATTAGTTGGCGTATTAGTCAACGAAACTAGAATCGTCTAAGAGGCAGATCTTCAATTAAGAATTGCCTCCACAAGATGGTGTGGGAGGGCACATCGTACTATTTGTGGGGCCTACTGTGGGCTGGTTTCCTGGGTTCAGTAAGAAATTAGGCTAAGCAAGACTTGGGAAGCAAATTATCAAGAGGCATTTCTTTATGGCCGTGGCATTAACTCTTATCTCCAAATTCCTTTCTTGTTTGAGACTGACTTCTCAATTTGCCCTCAATTTGAGTTGACTTCTCTCAGTGAACTTGTAATTCAGGATATATAAGCCAAATAAATGTTTCCCCCACCACTCACGTTGTTTTTGGTCATAGTATTTTATTAAGCAAAAGAAACCTTTCACTAAGAAGCTAAGATAATTACATTATAAAGGCAAGTGGTTTGCTTAAATCTAGTATCATAGGACACTCCAATGGTTCTTAAAGTTGCATTTTTGAGGCATGATTCTCTTTCAAAACTGGAGGAAGGAATCCGATAGAAAAGTTCTATGATTTTTCTGTCCAAAGGAGTGACAGGGCTATGAATGAATTGAATAAAGAGGAAAATATTTGGGCAGCTTAACAACAAGCTGTAGTCTTCAGTTCAGCTTCTTTGTGGGTATCAGGACAATTGCCTAAATCTGACCTGTCAGTTCCTATAGAAAATAAGAACAGAAAAATCAAACCAAACCAAATCAAACCAAAACAAAATAAAACAACAAATGCTATGTGATTTTACCCAATGCAGAGTTCCAATTGCCTGTATGATTGCATTATGCATCGAGAGGACCCTAAAAAGGGGTACAGCTCATTTGTCTGAGTCATTGTCTATCACCTTTGAACCTCAAAATTATTCACTGATTCCTTAATTCAAGGTAGGACAGTTGGTGTCATTCTTTTCTTTTTCAAATTAATTTAGTTTTTGAAAATTTCATATACGTTCTGTACTTACATTTGTCCTCTCCCAGTCTTCCCTCCAACTCCTTCATATACTCCCCATATTCCTTCTCCAAATAATGGTCTCTTATTCTTTAATTATTATCAACACACACACACACACACACACACACACACACACCTGTAAATATTCATTACTAAGTTCATTTACTATTGTTTGTATATACAAATATTTAGGTCTGATATCTTGGGGTTGGGGGTTGGGTAACTTATCAGGGAGCTCATTCTTGGGCCCTGATTCTCTCTCAGCAGCCCTTAATTGCCTGTAGCTCTTCATCTAGGGTGGCCCTTGTGAGATTTCCCTCATTTACTCTGGCATGTCATCTGGTGTTGTAGCTTTCAGAACGTATTTAGACAACTGTATAATTTAAATTTCGTGTATGTAGTTCCCCTGTCATATATACAAAGCACTATCTCACCACAGACTTTCCAGGGCTCTGTTTCTCACAAATGTTCCACCCACTTTCCTGTGATGTTCTCGGAGACTTGGGTGTAGATATCATGTTGTAAAATTATTAGTTGGACCTGGGCCACCCACAGTGAGTTGACTGTCGGGGACCGACCGTCGCCCCAACATAGAAACTGATGTTTTTCCCCAAATGTGTCCCCGGAGTCGCGTGGAAAGAAACAGGCTTTCACACCATTACAGCTTAAAAGGCCGCTTCAGACTTATCTTATTCTTCAGCGTAGCCTTGTGTTTATTATATCTCCCTAAAAATCATTCTGCTCTCTAGGCTCTCTTAAAACCATTTCTTCTCTGAAACTGCTTTCTATTTCTGCTCTGCCATGTTCCTTCTAACCCATTCCTCGCTCTGTCTTTTCTTTCTTCCCCTCTCGGGGATTTATCTATTCCATTCGCTTTTCCGGGGCATCTCTCTCAGCACCCACACTCGCATTCCCACATCAGCTCGGAGGAGATAGCTACCTTTCCTGGGGCAATCTATGAATGAATAAGAGAGGCTGGAGTGAAAACCTCGGCTATTGTCTTTCTAAATAATCGGGCGCCAGGTACGAAACCATGGCATCCCCTGGCTAGCAGGTATCAGAGCCCACAGTTGATATCTGCATTTTGACCTGTTGTAGATTCCATTAATGGTCTACGTTTGTTGTAGAATAAACTGTGCTGGTGAGGGCTAAGAGTTACATTCACCTGTTGGTAAAAGGACAAAGGTATTTAGAATGTGGTTAGAAATTACACTGGATTAGGAAAATGCCAGTAGTAGATTCTCCTCTAGGGTTTGGGTCTCACCAACCACTGGCAGTGTGCAAGTTTCTAGTACCAGTCAGGAATTCCCTCCTAAGGAACCTATGTTGGATGGTTGTAGGTTATCTCTTAGACAAAAATGCCACAAGTGTAATTTCTAATCTTTTGTCATGTTAGTCTATACTGTGCTTCATAGGCATTACAACGGTGTAGAACAAGGGACTTATTTCTTCCCTTGGAAGTTTTCATAGCTCTTGTAGCGTGAACTGGTCTTCAGGGAGAACACTTCTAGTTCAATTTGAGCTCAATTGCTCCAAGTATTGTGGCTGGAGTGCAAGATGCCTTCAGCAATAGGGTTCTTACCTTAAATTTCTGGGAAGCCACCAAGGACAACGCCAATAATTTATACTGCTTAAGGGTGAATTGTACTTCCCTGACCAACAACTTGAAATGTGTTTTCCCATTTTGATGCCTCACTCTGGGGCTATTATTAGATAGTGTGACTGTAGGAAAGAGAATTGCCATCCTAACTGGCTTAACTTCATTGTTATAATGGCATAATAGTGTGTGTGTGTGTGTGTGTGTGTGTGTGTGTGTGTGTGTGTGTGCATTGATTTCAGTTGATTTGTGAAGGGTGATGGATAAAGATCTGATTTCATTATTCTACATGTGGACATCCAATTTACTATGAAACCAAAACCAAAATGTAAACAATTGACACAAACATTTCAATGACAAATTTAAATGTTAGTATACCGCTGCCTGCGTGTCAGCCTCCAGCAGCACAGGGCTTTGAAAGGAGTCTAACCAAGTCAGTGTAAGTTCGACTTTTCTAGCTGAAGGAGGTTATAGAAAAATAAGCACTCATATGTTTCCTTCATTATTCTCTGTTTTTTCGTCTAATTTCCGTGTTCTTTCTACTCTAAACCTTTTTTTATCTACAGCTTACATATTCCAACAATGATTTTCAGGCGAGAATTAAAA
This sequence comes from Dicrostonyx torquatus, assembly GCA_028555095.1. Taxonomy (NCBI): domain Eukaryota; kingdom Metazoa; phylum Chordata; class Mammalia; order Rodentia; family Cricetidae; genus Dicrostonyx; species Dicrostonyx torquatus. The sequence continues at coordinate 7,963,405 of JAQHUG010000068.1, read as the reverse complement.
TGTGGTTACATTTATTTTTTAAGTGAATGAGTGCAATGAGTGCAAAACAAGCAGTAAAAATTAGCATGTGTTTCATATTTCTTACATTATTAAACATTTTATGTACTACAGGTGAAAAACAAATTTTCCAAGAATTCACATACATTTATACCCAAGCAACTTGCTATATATGGGCAAGCAAACTTTTCTTGTCATGCCTTTTTACTAGCAGGATACATTTTGCAATTAAAAAATAAAAGGCCAACTACTTTATTACTTGTTTTGAAAGGTATACTTATAGAAAGTCTTAAAGAAATCACAAGCCTAAAATTTTATATATGAAAAAGAATTAATCAATTCTGCTTTAAAGTTTAGGGTACATACCCACTCACCAGTAGCTTTTTACATATAAAAAGTTTGAAGGCAGAAATGGATGTAAGCAATTAATTACCACCTTTGTTTATTGAGCATATCTAGCAATGGAAGTTAGCAACATTCAGGCCATTTCATATTTTTTAGTGTAGCCTAAGGAGTCAGACAGCTTAGCTATGTGTCCTTGTGAACCTTAGCTTGTTTTCTAGGATTATTTATTTTACAACTATTAACAAGTCCACTATATCAGATAGTGTATGTGGTGTCCTTAATTCTAGATCCCTATTTTACTTACATCTGTCCTTGTCTCTTTCAACTGTAGCTATGCTAAACTCATTACTTTACATTTATGACTTCAAAAACCATCAATTAAGCCAACTGCTCTACAGAGAGTTCCACATTCTAAATCATCACAATTATTTTGTTACTTAAAACTTGTCTGATGGTATTATCCTTTGGAAAATATTTTCTACTGGGTCTGTGTGATTTGGGTGCTAGATCTTACCCACCCTTTCTATTAGGAAGACTTTCTGCCATCAGGAAAGTTAAAAATATCTGTACATAGTGCTAACAGCCTAACAATTATCAAGGAACAAATATTTGATCTAGAATACTAGGAACAGTGGATATGCAGCTGACTTCTTTAAGCTGACTTTTAGAGTTTATCAGTAGGTCTGTATGAATTTACAGTATAACCTTGAACAGGAAGACAACTAATGAGGATGTAAAAGTTTTATGAGTAACTATTGGGTGACACGTTGTCAAGAAGGCGCACTAAATGTTTGAAGCAAGTTGAATAAGAAATAGCTGAGCTAATGTCTTAATATCTGTTCAAGTGTTTTCATTATATTTCATATATTTGTGGGGTTAGGAGAATTTAATTACATTTAACATTCTTATAAGTAAGCACAAGGAATTTCTGTGTGCACTACTCATTAATAAAAGAACACTTCTTAGCTTTGGTGAATTATTTGACTTTAAAAATTGTTAGATAAAATATCAAAGGAAAGAATCATTTCTTGGTCTATCTCTGTGAGAACTACACTTCCAGAGACTAATGAAAGCATTCATTAAAAGTGAATCACACTGTATTTCCTTCAAATAATTTTTCCATTCAAGTGACACTTAATTCATAGTTTATACATCAGGGCCAAGTAGCTACACAATCCACATTCCACGAGAGGTACCAAAAATTTATACGATGCTTCAGGCTTCCTGCACGTAGAGGATATGGTGTCTATATAAATGATAGCTAGAGGAATTAAATTGTAGACGCTTTGATGTCTTTTAAACAAAGGTCTAATGAACACTGACTCATTCTTACTCAATGTGTTCATATGAAAAATATTTTGTTTGGGTCCTGGGATGTTAGGTATGCCGTGAATCCAGATCTCATTCCAACCAGTTTTAATTTCGTAGTGAAAATATTTTCATTCTTTAGATTTCAGCCTCATTAAATTTGTAAGCTGCAAAGACACATAAATAGCATTTAGTGCATTTTTCTGTGTGACAGTCTCATTGATTTCAAGAGTCTTTTACCAATTTATCATGCTACAGTATCCAGAGTAGGAAATTCATGCCTTGCAAATCATGTAATTGCTTAAGTCAAATACCACTGAGAACAGCAACCTTTAGTACACTTGTAAATACAGAATAGGTATTTTCCTTAAAGAAACAAACCATGATTCAATTACCTAGAAAATAATTTTCTAGGTGGGAAAAGCCACCTAGCTTCCCTTAAAATACCACATAAATTGGATTTTTCATTGCTCCCTAGCTTCACTATTGAAGTACATTCTCTTTAGCATTTTAGTATTTTTCTCAGACCAAAAGTTATTTTTTTCAGGTGTGCTAATGGCTTTCAGGCTACTAGAAATACAGCCAGAAGCTGAGAGAGCTTTGGGAGATTGTTATTCATGGAAATAATATAATTAGATTGCAGTAATGATATTTCATTGTCATTCCAAGAACATCTCAAGTAAGATGAGAATCATAGATCTGAACACAGGAAAATCTATGATGAAATATATCACAAACAAATATCCCCATTGCATAAAATTGTGATTTAATGATGTTTTACACAATTTAATCTTAACATTTGTTGAATTGATTTTCTGTTTAGTGAATGAGATATTTTCATTACCAAACAACCTCTTCTTCCATAGGCGCAGAGTTTTCTAAAAAGAGCATGGTAAGAAGGAAGGAAGAACACCTCTCTGAAACCTCCCCCCTTCTGGCTTGAAGTTTTTCATGACTCAATAGTATTTTCCATTCCACAAGGAAAGTAAATGCCTCCTTGACATTTTCTGTCTGGAGATTTGAGAAAATTCCCCAGCCTTCTCCCTGTGGATGTTGACTCACACATCTGAACGTACAGAGTCAAAGGTGCCAGGGAGTACTGAGTACAGTACAGTAAGCAATTAAATGCTTCTAGCTTAAGAGCTAAAGAACTCAGTAGCCCTTTTAAGTCTAAACACAATGACACTTAGATAAGTGGGTAGTATTAGAAAACATGTATTGTGCGGAAAGAAGAAGCTATGTAGAAGATGCATCTTCCCTAGTCACTAACTCTATTCCTGCCTTAAGTACTGGGGTGAGACTTCCAGGGGTTGTTTTGGTTATGAAGTCGTCCTGTATGAATCTGTAAATATCACCCTCTGTCAATTCCAGTAGCTTCTAGGGGTGAGTGAAAAATAATAAATAAATAAGACAAACCTACAATCTGTTCCTGATGATGTGAATGAAAAGGCACTGTGGCAGGATTTTTTTGGACAAGGGAGTAAGTTGCCATGAAATGCCAAGCTTTTAGGGTCTGGACTCTGTCACCAAGAACATTTTGATCTTCAGACACAGGCTCTAAATTTCTACTTGTGGTCAGACAGACTCAGACATAACTGAACTGAAACATGGGGTTTTCTTTTCTAGTGATTCCATCTGCTTCTTTATTGTTCTTCTTTATTGGCAACACAGCATAGCTTGATTTCCTGCCTTCACTCGGAGAAACTCAAATACAAGGATTGGACCTCACAACTTACTTAGCTTTGGGAAACGTACAGTGCTGAGCTAAAACTTTTTCCTCCGCCAAGTGGAAACTTCCACTCTCTTTCCTTGTGATTTGGAAAGAACACATGCTTGAAAAGAAGTTCTAATGTTGTGCTGGTTAGTTCCATAGCATCTCAGGAAAATCGACTCCACTAGGAGACACAGTCACCCTCAAAATCCGTCTTAATTAAGTCTTTAAAAGCACTCTTCTCCCTTGCTTTGTCCCCTGAGGAGTCCATTTAATATCTAATAGCAATGCTGTTTGGAGTGTCCGTCTGTGTTCATCATTGGAGTTTGGCACTTCATATAGTTGTGTAAATGCTGTGTGGTTGTGGCAGTTTTACAGTTCAGATCTGCTGGATGTGATAGCCTTGAGACAACTCAGCCAGGTTTTTGCCTCTTTGGAATTGGCTGAAGAATTTCCTCTTAATCACAGCTCCAATCTCCTCATATACATTACCAATCAGTTGATTTCATGCCATTTTAGGATGCTGTTTTAGTAAATGAAGTCAGTGGCTAGAATACTTGAAACCTCCTGGTCTTGGTTATAACTCCCCTTGTGCCCAATGAGAAAACTAGGGTAGTTGTCTGAACGAACTGACCTCAGGCTAAAACTAGATAGTAAACCTGTAAAAATCACTGCCCTGTTCTGCTGGACCAAGCTAGGCTCATAGCTTTAGTTGTATTGTTTGGCTAAAGGGACATGTCACAAAGCACACACCATGACTCTATTATTCATCTCATTACAAATGACACCTACGAATGTGAAGAAGGGGGCCCACTTATGCAGGATTCATCACATACTCCTTACCAATCAACCCACATCCACCTACCCTGACATTTCCTGATCCAAACTGTGTAGTAATTCTGCTCCTCATTCTGTGTATTCCACACATTGTTTCAGGTCAGTGCACACATGCTATTTTTTACTTTTCAGAGTTTGAAAGAAAAAAATCATCCTCCCACACCCATCAACAAGAGATGATATTCAAGATCCCCACAGCAGCAGCTTTTTTTTTTTTCTGAACAAAGAAGAACAACTTTTTTTCTTACAATGGATGTTCTTCAGGGTTTGCTATAAAATACTCCTGGGACAAGGAAAGAAAGAAAAAAAGAAAGAAAGAAAGAAAGAAAGAAAGAAAGAAAGAAAGAAAGAAAGAAAGAAAGAAAGAAAGAAGAAAGGAAGAAAGAAAGAAAGAAGAAAGGAAGGAAAGAATTTTCAAAAAAAGAAGAAAGTGGAGTTGTGTTAGAATGACATAATATCTCAAACTTGAGGACTTCCTAAGTCCACTGTAACTCTTACAGAATTCCTTCCTGTGGCTGGATACAGGTACCACCTGAATCCCATTGAGCCACTCCTTTGTAACCTAGGAACCTTACTCTTCAATATTATGGTTAAGATAATCTGGGCTTGGTCCTAGAAAAATTGATGAATGCTTTGAAACAGCCAAATATTTGGCCAGGGTCAAGAATTATTAATCTAGAGAGTGTGACTCAGGTGCTAAGAATGGAGACTCTGGAGTCAGGCTTACTGGAGATCAAACATTCGTTATTTTCATCAACAATTAAATTTTAAGATTTTGTTTAACCTTTTCCAGCTTTTATTTCAGCTAGAAACTGGTTTTGCTATGCTTAAAGGCTGTTATAAAAATGAAATAAGGGCATAATGAATGCCTAATGCATGGCATGATTTTAATATTAAATTCTATTCTCAGGATTGTATTATGTATCTTTAAGAAAATCAACTAGCCAGAAATGGGGATTTCATTGATTGAATTATATTAAAATCTCTAAATTTGGATGTATCACAGGTAACCATGATAATAACTGAGAATATTTTTGCGCTACAATAGCATGCACCTAACTCTGTTAAATTTTATAACTTAAATTGTATGTTTGAACCTGATCAAAAGTTTTACAATCATTTTGTTCAATTTTAGGAGAGAAGGAAGTTTGAAATGTTAAATTGGTTCTCACATAACCTTGTATAATGTCTGTATGTAAACGAAGATTACTCTGATTCTACACTCAGAATTTTTCTTCATTACAGTATATTACCCTGAAATCATTTGATCTTCACATGATAAATATGCAGCTTTTCAAAGAAAACACCCTTCACCCTCCTGCAACTGAGCAAATTCAGAGACTCCAATCTGAAGCTAGCTTCTTCAGCATGCAGCCATGGATTATGACAACAGAATATGCACTGAAGCACTGACACTGAGAATTGAACTCAGTGCAAGCATTAGCTTGAAAATCACTACTAATATTATCTTTTAGTAGCTAATCTTACGATTAAAAAGTGGAGTGTGATAGGACAACAGAAGATGGACCAGTCTCTTAGGGGCATAGTTCTCTACTATGCACTTCTCTAAGAGATTGGTGATCAAAAAGCTTCTAATATCATATACTCCACCAAGCTATGACATTCAGATTCCTATTCTACTAATGTCTCTACCTTCTTCCAATGTTGTTTTCTTGCTTACAATAACTGGAAAGGACATTTAGATTTCTTACAGACTTCCTCCCTGGAAGAGACTTTGGTATGGTTATAGGAGAGCTGGAGTCGAACTTGCATTTTACAGCATCTCGGGGGGGGGGAGATTACCCTTAATTTGCTGCTCATTTAGCAGGTAAGATGGAAGAGATTCTTGCTCATTCTTTTCTAGCACCAAGGCACTGAGAACAGAGGTGTGATTGATGGATCAGGTTACCCAACTTTTTTGGAATGAATTAAAGGATAGTTGTTCCAGTCATAGTTAAGCAGCCTCCACCTACATGTATCTTTCTCATTGCTCATCTTATTTATTAGGTTTTACCAAGAAAACCAATATAAATTTATTTCCTATCTGTTTAGTCAGGTTTGGGGCAAATGGTTATCACATGTATTATATGTTCTTTGGTTGTCTTAGAAAGCATGCTGTTTTTGTAATTAAAATTATTGCTTTGTTTCCTCTTCATTCTTTGAAATTCTATTATTTAAATAGAATGGGAGGAATACTAAAGTCTCAACTGTCTCCTCATTGGCTGTCTATACCCTTGCCTTAACAGAAATCACACCAGTATCAATGTTTATCTCCTCTCCTTTCCTCTTGTACTTAGACTAATAACCTTAGAGTGCTTGAGATATTTCTAATGGAACATGGAGAGATGAAAGACACCAGAGAAAACTATCATGTCCTCTCCCTTTCTAGTCTTTAACACATTAATCTGTTTTTGTTGTTGTTGTTGTTATTGTTGTTGTTAGTAGTGGTGGTGGTGGCGGTGGTTTTTGTTTTGTTTTGTTTTTGTTTTTGTTTTTATTCTTTTAGACCAGCAATGAGGAGCATTATTCTTTAAAGTAAAATGGACAAATTAAGACAACGGCTTACATTTTAAAATGAAGTTCTCAGAAATAAACACATAATGTATAGAGATCCCCAAGAAGCTTGATACATATATATTCCTTGCCTCATTTCATGTCATATATGGAAGATGAGAAAAAAATTTCTGAAAGATAAATTACATTAATAGATATTTATAACCAAATTACTCAAAGAAAATAAAAATATGTGTACAAGGAAATTTACTAAAATTCATAAATCACAAAAAATAATATGATTTTTTGTATTCATTAATTTAGACTTCTCTTAAAGCTAATTTTGTTGGTGGGGGATTAAAGATAAATTGCACATTTCTGTGGTATTGTATGAGGGGAACAGCTGTGTTCCTGGCATCTGAGAGGAATGCAGGCCCTTTTGTTCCTTCCCGCCTGGCTCTCGGCCACCAGCTAGCTTATGCCCAAAATAACCACACGAAAATTGTATTCATTCAAATACTGCCTGGCCCATTAGTTTTAACCTCTTATACATATTAGTCTAGCCCATATTTGGAAATCTGTGTGTCACCACGAGGTGGTGGCTTACTGAGTAAGATTCTAATCTACATCCATCCTGAGCGGGAGGATCATGGCATCTGTGTCAGTGCCTTCTTTCTCACCACCTTCCGTTCTGTCTACTCCACCCACCTAAGGGCTGTGTCCTATTTTACAGGCCAAGGCAGCTTCTTTATTAACCAATGAAAGTAACAGAAATAAAGAAGGACCCTCCTATATCACTGTGGCAGTAAATTATCATTTCTTCCAAACTATAGCATAAAATATATTTTTGGAACCTCCAAAACATTAAGTCCATGCGATCCTATAATTAGCTATTTAAAAATACTATCTAAGAAAATAATAGGTAATTCTGGACAGTCGTCTACATATCAATATGCTTGTTTTCTTCATCTCCCATAGTGGCAAATTCTGGACAACAGAATGTTGAAACATGGTTAGGAAGAGATTATTGTTTTCTTCCTGTGTCTTTCCACAGAATCATTATTGCCAATTCTCTTTCACATACTAGACACCACTAACTTTTAGAGTTTTGTGATGTTCATCAGAGAATTACATGTCGTAAGGAAGGACTCACATATGGCTTAACTGTGATCTGCATCTAAATCTATTAGGCACATCTGTGCATTCTGGAAACATTTACACTGTTGGGGACCTCATACTTCTCCTTTTCCAGTGGGTAGTATCTTCTTTAATGACTAAAGAGCTATTAAAACTAAAGACTGATAAGGACACTTTGTTGGAGAACTGATTACTTTTCTGGTCACTATACTTGTGTTCATTCTTCCTGAAGTGGACATACATTTAACTGACAAGAAATACACAAACTTTGTTATGCCAGTTCTAGATAGTGGAGATCTTTGCAATGGAGGAATTTGTCCTTTCCCCACTTACACAAGAACTACCTTATCTAAATATTCTCATTCTAAGACTTTCTAGAAAAAATAAGTCCCAATTGCTAGACATCTACAGATTTTAGTTTGCACAGATCAAGGGGATTCAAAGGGCATTTGATATATTCCATATATTATCTTGAAAGAAAATAGAAACATCTTTTCGTTGCTTGACAAATAGCTTAATGTGCAGCTGCTTTGCAAATGTTTTTTTTTTATTCAATGAAATACTTTGTTTTTGATGTTAATCTGTGTTGTGACCTAAGTTCTTGATTGGGTGCTTAGTTAAGCTTAAAAATATAGATAGGAAATACCTTGTTTTTAAATACTACATTAACATAGCATATATAGGAATAGCAGGCATTTGTTAGCTTGCTAGTTTAGGACAAGTTGATATTCAGAATCCTATTTATCAGTTGTTACACTATGCAACATTTATTATTGAATCACAAAGGACAAATATTAAGCATCATTTCAGGTTTGAGATGATAAGAAATACTTTCCCTAACAAATAACAATCATCTGAAGGACCATAGAAGCATAAGGAAGCAGGGTCAAAGAGACAAGCACATTGATAATAAGAACACCAGAAGAACCCTTTCTAAATGATGATATGGTGGGAAAGTAAAATGGTTCAGTCACTTTGGAAAATTATTTGATACTTTCTTAGAAAGTTAAATGATGGTGTTATAATGTGAAAACTGGGAATCATACTTCAAGTTGAAATGCATGAATGCATATGATGGTTTTATTCATCATTGTCTTAAACCAGAAATAATGTGTACTTAATGATGAATAAGAAGTAAATGGTATGTTCACATAATAGCATACTACTAAGCAATAAACATGATAGATAGATACTGATAGATAACACACAAACCACACACACACATATTCCTAGTATATTATATATTTTTCAATAAATCTCGATCACATGATTTCAGACACAGTATTCAGTAGGCTGAGGCAGAGAATTGTCATGCAATCAAGAAAACAAGAAAATTTGGGATTTATAGTTAATTCCACTGCCTAGAATACTGAGTGAGATCTTGTCTCAAACAAAACAAAACAAAACAAAAAGCAAAAAAATAAAAGAATGAGGAGTGGTGTGGAAAGTCCTTCTGTCTATGTGTTCCTTTTATTGGTTAATGAATAAAGAAGCTTCCTTGGCCTATGATAGAACATAGAGCTAGGAAGGAAAAAGTAAACTAAATGCTGGGGAAAGAAGGGAGAGTCATGAGATACCATGTAGGTGCCAGAAGGGAAAGACATAAGCTGACAGTTGGAACCTTGCCATATGCCACGAGCCTCATGGTAAAA
>JAQHUG010000068.1:7940469-7952660 GCA_028555095.1 Dicrostonyx torquatus | reverse complement strand
TCAATTTTATTATATGTATATTTCTGCTCTTGATTAAGGTACTGTGTTTTGGGGGCTCATTTAAAAATATAATGTGTAAGAAATATAGGTTAACAGTCATCTATAATAGTAAAGATTGTAGTCATATTAGTTTAATTTCTAGATAAATAGAGGTATATTTCAGTTAGATAGGGACCTTCAGAATATGTATTTAAAATGTTTTAAGAGCTTAAGGTTTTTCATGATAGTGAGACACATATGCTCCTGACAGCACAAATCTGCTTCAAAAGGATCATGGGCCTCAAAGAGGCTCTTTATGGCATTGGTTAGCCATTTGGGCAAGAGACTGCTCTTGCCTGGACTTCTTAATGTTATACTACATGAACTGGACATACAGGACCCAAAGAGAAATGACTGCTGAACTTGACTAAACATGAGACAGTCATTTAGGGTTCGTGCTTCATGAAAGAGTCTGCTTGACATTCTGCAGGACACAGAAGAAAGTAACTGACAAATTGTCAAAATAGACAAAATTGTCTTTAAAATTTCCTGCTTCGTGGAAAAGTCTGCTAGATACTGCATGCCTATAGGCTGAAGATGGAGGCTGGAACGTTAAAGAAGAACTTTAGGTGACTGTACAGGCAGTGTAATGTCTCTGTCAACTCTAGAGTTTTGTAAGTTGATTGCAATGCACTTCTTGTTTATTTAGGTAATATTATATCCTTATGGGGTCTTTAATGGCGTTGAAGAATAGATAGCTATAATTATGGCTTTCCTTGCTTATTTATGATAAAAGATAAAGGAGGTATAAACGTTGAAACTATAATTCTTGCTTGACACATGTTTTGTTATATATAATTTTACTATGTTAAAGTTAAAACTTTCTTTTTTATTTAAACAGAAAAGAGGAAATGGTATGGGTAGTCTTCTGTATATGTGTTGCTTTTATTGGTAAATAAATAAATAAACTACCTTGGTCTGTGATCAGACAGAATAGAGGTAGGCAGGAAAAACTAAACTAAATGCTGGGAAAAAGAAGGCAGAGTCGTGAGATGCCTTGTAACTGCCAGAGGGGAAAGATGCAAGTTACTAACTAGAACCTTGCCAGTCGGCCATGAGCTTTATGGTAAAATATAAAATACTGGAAATGGGTTAATTCTGGATGTAAGAGCTAGCTAGCAATATACTTAAGTGATTGGCCAAGCAGTGATTTAAATAATATAGTTTCTGTGTAATTATTTCAGGTGTCTGGATGGCCAGGAATTGAACAAGCAGCCTCCTACAATTGAGGAGGATAAGGAAGAGGAACATGGAGGGGAAACAAAGCAGGAGGAAGGGGAGGATGAAGATGAGAGAATGAGAAAGAAAGGGAAGAGAGAGGGAAGAAAGGGAGGTTCTAAGGATACTCTATTTTCTATAAGGATAGGAAATTTAAGGGTTACTATGGACTATGAACACAAGTATAGTAAGATACTGGCCACAAAAGCAACAAAGGTATTTTATAGAAATGTTCTTTATACTGATTATTCTGAGAGACACATGACTATGTTTTTTTAAAGCTCATAGAATTGAGCTCTCAATGATGATAGTTGGTATATTCACTAATCTGTTTACAGGCGAAGGCCAGTTGGGGCACCCTCTCCACTAGGAGTGTCAGCTGGGGTTATCCTTGTGGATTCTTGAGAATTTCCCTTGCACCAGATTTCTCCCATAGTGGCTCTCTCTGTCAAGATCTCAATTTCATTGCTCTCCCACTGTGTGGCTCTCCCCAACCGACCATCCTCTTCCCTCAAGATCTCATCCCCATTCTGTTCCTTTTACACCCCACCCCAACCCACCCCTGCAGTTTATCCAGGGAAAGTAGTGCTTCTCTGGTATTTCCTGCTCTTTCTTGAGTCCCTATTTTCTTTTTTCTCCTTGACCATATGATAACAGTAAAATTTAATGACAACAGAAACATTTGCATTGCATGACTACTGCTGAAGGACAATTTTGTTAGTAACAAAGTGATTGCTTATTACCTTTATGGTAATGTCGTTTATTCTTTCCTGTCTTTCATTTATCTCTGTATCGTAAAAGATGGACTGCCAAAAGTCCTGTCTATTGTGCTCTCTTTCCTTTTCATCGTCTCTGTCTCCTACTCACCATCTAAATAACAATGATGAAAGGCATGAGTACCTCAAATCTAAAGCACCGTGAACACTTTTAGGAGTGACTTTATCTTGGTTGTTCCCTTTCATTGTGCATAGCAACACAAATCGATTACCACTAGCTTCCCCAAACACTGTGATGAGGATTCTGTGTCTACTGACAGCCTCAGGAGGAAAATACTGTCTTAATTAGTAATGTCTGCCCCATGCACTCGAGCAAATAATTTTTATCATTATGATGGAACAATTCATTTGAAAGCACAGAGTATAAAGACAGCCTTTTAGATAAGGCTTGTATACCTAACAGAAACACTAAAGTGAAATGTTAAAAAAGTTAATTTTAATATGCATGAACCTAATAATTTCTGTATACACAGCTCCCATAAACAGTGACCATTTTCCTTGGGGTGAGTAGCAAGAATGAAACAAGTGCATAATCCTAGCACCACATCCCCATTTTCAGCCACCCACCATTGCAGTCATGAACTTAAAGCCACATTCATAGCAGGACATCTCTTGGCTAAGCCCCTTATCTTTCTATGGAAGCCATTTTCTTCCCTGCCCAAAGGAGGTGAGGAGAGGTGAGAAAGCAGGCGGCGAATTAAAGAAGCTTCCTCTGCAGAGCAATTCAGTCGGAAACTGCAAGAACAAGGCAAAAGGTTAATTTTGTCTGGGTTCAGGTACAAATTACTTTATTTTAGTTTTGGTGGAAGTAAAATGAAGCAATTCAGAAGGAAGAAAGAATTCCGGAAAGAAATTCTATTCTTACCAACCCAGCAGGGATGTACATTTCAATTGCTGAGAGGAAACAATATTAAATGTAATACTAGAGGCTCATTGGAAGCGGAAGCAGAGCCTAATTTGAAGCAGGAGCCATTCATAAAATGACTCACAAACGTGCTTGCAAGAATTAAAGCAAGTTTATAAAGAATAATTCTTGTTTGCATTTTTTTTTCATTTCAAGAAAGTAATAAAAAAGAATGTGGCCCATACCCGAGGTTCCATCCATCTTTTTTCTGTTTTTCAAACATGTTCATTATTAAAGCAAGGGACAGACAGATAAATCTGTTGAATAGCCAAGGGCTGATCGACAATAGACAGGCAAATGCCTAAAATCCTGGCTCACCGCCATACACTCAGAATAATAACAGAGCAGACAGCTAATGATATTTTATGTATTAGGCAAATCTGAGTCCCAGATTTCTCCCAGGAAGGACATTAGGCAGAAGTTCAGTCAATGACAGGTCCTTACGTACGCCAGTTTGGCTGCCTCAAGGGATCTCTATGATGAAAGCAGGAGATAAACAGGAAGCATGTTTTCATCTGGGTCTTTTACACACTTCCTGCCCTACAGCTCTGGAATCTGAAGGCACCTTTTAGCATCATGCCATGCTGCACAGTGCCCTCCCTCACACTCTTGTACTCAACTCTCTCTGGGAGGTAAACAGCTCAGTAGAAGTGGAGGCTAGCAAAACTTTGGTAGTGCTGAACAAAAGAACAATTCTTTTTCTGAGTGATTTCTCAAGACTCTGACTTTGTATCACTTTATGGGGCAAACAAGCCTCTCTGGATTAGAGTTACTAAGCATTCCTAAATTCTTCCTAACTAGAGAAAACAGTGCAATGCCACATCATAGGTCTCCGTGAATTTCTGTTCTTCCCACAAATGGTGCTGTCTGCCATTAGTGTCAAGGAGAGTGAAGATGCTTTAACTCCTGAAGGCTGCTTTCCTGCACATCAAGATTCAGTTAAAAGTAAGAATTGCACATGGGTAATGTAACCTCAGTGTCAAGACTTTCTCACCTAGAAGAAAGGTCAACTATCAAGTTTGTCAGCGTGGTGGAGTTGAGGGATCAACTCTTTCATGGGTTAATTCTTGTTACTCCTTGTCCCTCCCCTTCCTCCTTTCCAAAGCCCTAGTGACTTAGAAAATATATTGGTGCTACATCATTGCTTTGTGTGACCATTAGGTTGGGAAAAATACTGTCAAAACCACTTAAGACTTACCTTGTGCAATTCTTATGCAAAAATTCAAGTAATATATTTATAAATCCATCACCAGAAGAAACTACACTCAGATAATATTGAATTCATTGTAGCCTGTAGTTTGAAAAAGGATAAAAGTTGCCCAGCTTGACAAAGGAATAACCTGGTGCAGTTCATTTTCATACAAATAATATGGTTATAGAAGACTTGGTGTGAGGGCTTATTTCTCAGAGCATCATTTTTTCATGTTTATTTTGTGTGAGTGTGCGTGTGTGCATGTGTGTGTGTGTGTGTGTGTGAGAGAGAGAGAGAGAGAGAGAGAGAGAGGGAGGGAGNAAGAGAGAGAGAGAGGACACAGGTATCTGTAAAAGTCAATGCCATAGTCTACTGTTGGTGCTTAAGTTTCAGGCAACTGGGAGATGGCTAATGTGGGTGCTAAGAACTGAATCAGGTCTTCCGAAGAACAGCAAGTGGTTTCCTTTAGAGCGTTGTGCTGCTGTTACTAAAGACTTCACCAATGAATATAGTAAGCTAACAGAAGGAGCTGTGCAAATTAGCGGGAGTTGAAAGGAGGTGTGTGTGTGTGTGTGTGTGGTGTGTGTGGTGTGTGTGTGTGTGTGTGTGTGTGTGGTGTGTATGCGTGTGTGTTTGAATCACTTAAGTACTGACCTTATCGTAGTTCTTACCTAACTAAGTATGATCATCTTTTTTACACTTTATTTGATATTACTAAAGGAAAAGAGTCTTCAACTACAAGGACTACTAGGAGAAAAAAGGAGCACAATATCAGATTAGGATAGAAATGTCTTATTGAGAACCTAGCCCTGCCAACAGGTTGATTGTTTGTTTCTTTTACAAGGTACCTAAACAGACACCAGCTCTCAAAGTAGTGAGCTCATACATGTATTATTATTTGTCATTCATTGTTTCCTTCATATTATGAATGTGCCAATGTTGAAATTTTATACAATATTTCTAAGATTTATGCTTCTCAATATTCAAATGGAGATACTGAAAGTAAATATAAGTTAATGCGAATTCAAGTAAGATGAAGCATTTGAGCTTTAAAAATGGTCTTACCCAGAGTATGGTTTAATCATTATTTATGTTAATGGATTAATTTAGAGAAACAGCCAGCAGCTAATGTTAGCTGAACCTTATAACAACATACTATTTTGGCCAGAAACCTTTATGCACCCTCTCATTACTTTCTTCTTTTCCCATCCCATTTCTTCCTTCTTTGAATTCTGTGCCTTCAGAGCACAGAACTTGATTGTGGGCCTGTTTTTATTGCCACCCCCCCTGAATATCACTTTGGTCCTATAACTCATGTCATACTTGATGTACTTTCAAAGTGCTGACTTTCCTTTATGGTTCTTTCTCGTGACCCAGAGCCTCATTCAGAATCCAACTTAATTAAATTCAGTTTGAAAAGAAAACAAACCTTGTGTATCCTATGCCATGATACAGAGACGATTAACTTCCTTCCTCCAGGTTCTTGCAGCTCATTCTTGTTCTACCTCAGGTAAGACTGTTGATAATATCCCTCTATAATTAGGATTTTTAGCTCAGTTTTATCATGCCATCTTCTTGCTGAAACATGCCAAGGCAAGTTAGAAATCAAGAGAACACTAACTGAACCTCAAAAAGCCAGAATAGCTGTCTGAGATTTATTCGTTATGTGGAAACAAGAAATTCTTTAAAAGAATGGTTAATCTTCAACTGCATCAAGAGTTTAATAAAGCCGCATGAGTCAGGAGTATTTTTCAAGGCAATAATGAATCTGACATTAACTGGCCTTGCTCTCTAAGAGCAAAATGCATTCCTGCTCCCTCCCTCTTCAGGAGGCTAACTCAAAGGTCTGGTTTTTCCCTGCAGCCTCTAAGCTCCTACTCTTTTGTTGAGGACATTATCACTCCAAAGTCATTTAGGAGCCTAAACACTTCCCTTTGTTTGCATTAGAGGAATAACAACTCGAATACCATGCCCATGAGAGAGAATGGAGTCTTTAAAAGCAGGTATATAATTCTGCCCAGATGCCATTGTTTTCCAATGACATAACATGTTCATTTCAGTAGGACATTTCTTCGCTACCTTGACCATATAAAGTAAAGAGTAGATGTCCTAAGGGCAACAGCCTCATTGACTTAGATTCCTTAAGTCTCAAACTGATCTGAAAGCAGATAGCTGAGAGAGCAAGAAAACTGTGATGCCACAAACCAAAGTGAATATTCTGTGGTAAACCATTTGTTCATGTTATATAGAGATATTCTGTAGAACTGCTAACACTGATATCAAAAAACAACAAAAAATAAAAATGAATAAACAAACAAACAAATGAAAGCATGGGGAGTCCTGTGAATCCTGATCTCTTTAAAGCAACAGAATCCTTTTTCTATAGTTGATGTCAAACTTAATGCATTTTCAAAAGAACAAGTAAAGATTTGGGGAAGGGCTATTATTATGTGTTAATTTTCTACATTATTAATTTATGAAATGAAAACATGTAGGTTTCCACATTCTTTCTTTACTCTGTTTTTTTTTAAAGCTTGTTTGGTTATTATTTTTCAAAGTTTTTGAGATAGTGGCCTAGATCATGGACTTCCACCTTCTTTTCTTTATTAGTACATAAGCATCAAGGTACACATTTTTCACTTAGAATTGTTAAATCTGATGAATAACTAAGAAAAAGTAAATTCTTGCATATGAGTGGCATAAGATGATGTAATTACTGTTGTAGTTTACCATACAATTATTGCTATTCTTTTTCATTTGAGGAGGATGAGAGAATGTGATTCATTCTTCTCCTTGGTTTCAGATTTTTGTTATGAGGGATAACAATGCTTTTTAAATAAACTCAATTTCTGTCTTGTACTGCCTCTTAGTCCCTGGACTATGTAGGGGTGTGCATGTTTCCACCCCTTCTATAGAAGAATGACTATTTAATTTGAGGCTCCTACATGTACTGTCTTTTTTTTCAACAACCAAATCACCCCCAATAAACCCTTTACTTTGATTATTTTTTTATTATGCTGGAGAAGAAGTGAGAATGCTACCAGTAAAAGACAACTGGAATATATAACCCAGATTGTATCTAAAATGTAATTTTAGATAAAATTTAAAAAGATTTTCGAAACTGTAAAAACAAAAATAAGACTGTTGAGTACTCACATTCTACTGGATAAAGTTATAAAGTAGAAACAAGACCCTTATTTTTACTTCAGAAAACCATTCTTTTTCTTGAGTTAAATACAGGAAGAACCTAGAACAGTGGTTCTCAATATTCCTAATGCTGACACCATTTAATATAGTTTCTCATGTTGCAGTGGAGGAAGAGACCTGGTCAGTCGTCTTCATCAACTTAGACCCAATATGGACAAGTTCAGCAGTACCACCATATATGGGCTGCCCATGCATGCTTCAGTTTTGCCAGGGCATAAATTTCAAATTTCTTTCTCATTGTGGTGACCCCCAAGCATAAAATGATTTTCATTGCTGCTTCATAACTGTAATCTTGCTATGAATTGTAATATAAATATCTGTGTTTTCCTACAGTCCAGGGGTATGCTTGTTGATGGGTAATTTGATCCTCAAAGAGGTGTGGACCTACAGATTGAACCTCTTGTTTAGAGTACAGGATGTTTAATTTTGACTTTTCAACTTGATGAGATTTAGAATCACCATGGAAACAAAACTCTGGATGTGTCTGTGAGAAAGTTTCTAGAATGAATTAACTGAATTTGAAAGAAATACGCTAAATTTAGGCAGCCCCATTCTGAGTGCTAGGGCCTTGGGCTGAATAAAAAGGAGGTGGACACCAATTACTCCCTGCTTCCTGCCTGAGAATGTAGTACAACTAAATGTTTCCCTTTTCTTCTGCAGTACCTTCCAGTTCACCATGGACTTCTGTATGCTCAGACTATAGTGCAAAATGAAACTTACCACACTTTAGTTGTTTTTATTGAGTATTTGGATGTAGCAACAACAGCAACAAAGAGTAACTAATACAGAAAATTGATATTGGGACGTGGCCTTGTTGAAGTGGTAAGCTGAACATGTGGTTCATTATGAATTTGAAACTGGCTTGTGGAAGGAATGTAGAAGATCTTGGAACTTTGGGCCACAAAATTCATGGAATACTATAAATAAAATTGGGATTTGGAAGACCAGAATTCCAAGAGAGACATGGACAGTAAAGGTAAGGCTCATGATATTTCAGAAAAGAAAAAATATTATATATTGGAATTGGACTCAAACCCACTCTTGCTTCATTTTTGCTGCATTCCCCTTCTGTTCTGAGAACATTTGTGTGTCTAATCTAAAAGGTAATGAAGTAATTTCTTTGGCAGAGGGAATTTTAAGACAATATATCATTAAAATTGTGATGTTGTGGGATATTTTGATAGAACTCTGACGCTCTCAAGACTGCCCAATAAAGTCATACTTTGAATCGGAGGGGGAAGGCAGTGACTGGCTAGCCCAAATTGTTCACAGAGAAGCCAGCAAATTGGATAGAAAAGACACACAAGAAGGAAAAAGCAGGGACTGGAGTTTGAGCTTCCTCTTGGTTCTGGGATGAGGGAAGAGATGCCCCTTGTGGTGTCTCTTGCCAAAAAGCAAGGTTAGTTAGCTGCTAAGCAGTGTCTCTGATCTATCACTATGTGATTCCTGAAGTCTTATTAATGAGTAGATTGATAGAGACTTAATTTAAGCCTACCTATCATGGTTACGGCAGAGTTGGGGTAGGGGACCTGAAACCCTGACAGGCTGTGGCCTGGGTGGCAAATATTTGTAATATTAGGGAACCTTGTTCTCTTCACTGGAGTAATAGAAAAGGCCCAATGAAGACAAGATCCCATCAGTTTTAGGCTCTTAACTTACGATCACTCAAGTCCCTTTCCAAGGAAAGTAAGAACAGAGACAATTTCTAATTTAGCATCATGCTCAGAAACAGTTTTTCAGGATTACAATAGCTCAAGGAAGGCAGACTGCATCTAGAGTTGACAACATTGTCCATGTGAAGGTTTTTCAGACACAAGAGATGCAAAACTTGGGGATTCTAGAATCTTATGCTGTAGTTATAATGACATTTTGAGGTCAGGTTTGCATAGCAAGGGTCAGAGAAATGCAAAGAGATCTTATGAAGCTCCTGTTGAAGTCTGAGTTGCAGTGGAGCCCGCTGAATATTGGAGATCCCAGCATCAACTGTCCATTAAGGAAAGCTGAGGACAAAGAGGGAAGATGGACTAAAAGGGATACTCAATATACTGCAGGCAGTGGAAATGGAGGCACAATGCTACGTGGGTCCTTTCGAGCTCAGATAATTTTGCTATGAAACCATGATGCCAGACATTCGAATTTTGAAATTTGCCACTTATGTTGTTTGCTTTGTTTTTTACTCTAATTTTTCCTTGCTATGTGTTCAATCTTCCCTCAGGAAATGGGAATGTTTGCTCTGTGACAAAATGGAGATTGAGAGTTTGTAACTTGAATTTAGTTTATAGAGCTTACAGTTAAGAGTCTAACTTGAGATGAATCTTTGGATTTTGAACAATCTTGGAACTAGTATTAAAGATTATTAAGAATTTTGAAATTAAGTAGCATGTGTTTTCAGTATCAGCCATTAGCTTATTGGTATAGGAGATGGAGAATTGTATTTAAATTCTCCATTGGGTGACATTGTTTGGGTGTCATGTTGATAAAGAGTGGAATTTTGATAGCTAAACTTGACTGCCAAATTGAAAAGATTTAGAATCACCATTGGAATAAATCTCTAGACATGTCAGCTGGGGAATTTTTAGATTGAGTTACTTGAAAGGAAAGGACCCATTCTAAATGTGGATAGCACCATTTCTTAGTCTGGAGGTGCAGACTGAATGACAAGGAGAGAGCCAGGTAGATGAGTCGTCATGTTCCTCTTGCTTTGCTGCCTGAACGTGAATGTAATGTAAGGAGCTATCTTGCTCTTCATTGTCATAATCCTTTCTTCTTTACCATAATGAGATGCACAACTGTAGAAAACAAAACCCAACTTTTTCTCCAAGTTACTCTGTCAGGTACTTGAAAGTAGCTAATAAATTCTAAAAAGAAAGACATTTTTTTCCAATTATGGAAATGAGTCCTCCTGTTTTCAGTCAACTTATTATGATTTTCCTTTTTAACAAGCACAGATATTTTTGAATAATTAGCTAAATATCACTGATACTTAGAAAGTTAGGTACAACTTCACCTTTGAAGGAATGACAATATAAGACATTATATTTTAAAAAATTGTAGAAAACAATTTTTTTCACCCAAAGGCACACTTGATTCATTTTCTAAGTGCTTAGACAGGATCACACCTTTTGCCTCAACTTTTGCCTCGACTTTTGCCTTTGACAGTCATCATTGTTTATACTTCCTGGAGCCAGGTCAATCATCTTACAATTGTAGAGCAAGAATTTAAGGACAAATAAAACAAAACAAAAACCATAAAATAAATGCCAGATAAAAGGTAGAGATGAACCTTGGAACATAAGCAGCTGAGTCAATGCAATCAGTCAGGTTTCTTATTATGTGAAATCAATACACCTCCAGTTATTTCAGACATCATTACTAGGGCTATCCCATTATCTCCCACTAAAATGAATTCCTAACAGATAAAGCACTTTCCCTCCATGACTGGGGATTTGCTGATTTCTCTAGTCTCAGAGTGATTGCACTAAGTGTTGATGGTGAACGGTGACTTAATGAATTGCTTTATCCTAGCAGACATTTGTAATTTAAAAGCTGAGTTTAAAATCCTAGGAAAATCTAGGGGATATGAAAAAGAAAAGAATGTCTGAACTAGTGAGGGAAAGATTTTGGTACCAAAGAATGAATCCCATACTCACTAAAACTTCTTTACTTACATAACATTTGGAGTCAAGTTTAGAGATAAGAGTACATTTATTATGTAATCTATAAGAGTGCTGTGGGACAATGGTCTGTATCTATCACTTGTAATATTTTTAATTATATGCTGATTGAACAGTAGCCAGGCAGGAACTATAGGTCTGTTGACCAGGCAGGAACTATAGGTGTGATGACCAGGCAGGAAGTAGAGGTGGGACAATGAAAACAGGAGAATTCTGGGAGTAGGGAAGAGTCAGTCTGCAGTCTTCACCCAGACAGAGAGGAAGTCAGATACAGAGCAAGATGTGACTGATTCGTGGAAAAGGTGACCAAGCTCCGTGGCTAACACAGACAAGATTTATGGCCTAATGTAAGTTATAAGAGTTAATAAGAAGCCTACTACTAGGCCAATCAGTTTATGCTTAATGTAAGCCTCTGTGTATTTCCTTGGGAATGATCGGGATGTGATGGGACAGAATGCTTCGGTCAAATTAAGAATATCACTATGTGGTCAATCAGTGGAATTCCATATCAACTAAAAAATGCTCAGAGGATGTTCTGTGATGTATATTTCTCTCTTTTGTTAATATTGTCAAAAAAACTACCCATGATTTTCTCGATAAGTAGAGGCAGAGGATGGAAAGTGCTAGGTAAATAGTTGGATGCCATCAGTCTTGTAGGACACTATGGCCAGACAACTCCTTTCTACAGTCTGTAAAAGAAAAGACTGAGATTGCAAGACTCTAGTTACTGATCAGAAGAATGGGAACTTAGTTAATCTCTGGACCAGGAGGGAGATGTGACATCCTGAGCTGACTGAAAGGCCTTTAATAGACATAGTTATCTAAACACGGCTCTGGAAATCCCTAAACCTTATTAATGTGTAGCAGAATGATTTCTGATAAAAAATAAGGCCATACTATGACCTGTCCTGTAAGAGATAATCTAAATGGGTCTTTCAATCTCCTGGACAGAACAAAACTTCCCTCAAGAAAATCTGCTTATTCTGAAGAGATGAGAGAACAGTATAAAAACGTGCTTAACACACTGGTTGGGACAGTGATCGCTTGGATACTGTGCACTATCAGACTGGTGATTGTGCTGAGCTCTGCAAAATGCTACCTTTTGCACTTCATTCTGCATGTCCAGAGCACCATCCTGATAAAAGAATCAAATACAGAGCATCTGTTCCAAGTAACTTTCT
>JAQHUG010000068.1:7915534-7934334 GCA_028555095.1 Dicrostonyx torquatus | reverse complement strand
GATAAAGGCAGGAGATGAATGTTGTATTTATATTGTTATCTCAAAAATATGTTTGCTTGAGTTCCTAAACCAAAATGATGTCCGTATGCATATCTTTACTAATAATATATTTGTCATTACATTGGGTTTTCCTGACTATGTATTGATGTTCTATATTGTATCATGCATATAGCATACGAGTTTTGTTAGTTTTTTCACCATTATGTCCATTATATACACCTTAGTGGATATGTCAGCTTTTTTATTGTTGTTGGTTTTTTTTTTTTTTTTTTCAAGGAAGGGTTTTATCACTGTAGTCTTGGTTATCCTGGAACTCAAGAACTAGGTTGACATCTAATTCACAGAAATCTACCTGTCTCTGCTTCCAAAGGGTTGGAATTAAAGGCATTCGTCACCACCGTCCAAACAACTCTATCTGAATAAGCAGATATTACTCTTGAAAGAGAAACTCTTTTAAATAACATTTACTATTGATTGTGTTGCTTTAACTATTTTTTATTTTGAAATATGAAAATTACATTTGTATACATATAATTGTTAGTTTTTATTCACATACCAAAGGTTTTCATGGATGTGAGTTGTAGACCAGCAGCTGACAAACTTTCTCTTTCTATGTGAATTCTTGTATATTGACATGATATGTAAAAACCAACTTCCTGAACATCTCTAGTACTATGGTTAGACTGCTTTATTTTTCACCCAGTATGTTAGCCCAACGTTTGGAATATAGAAGAGACACTGAATCTCCCTTCCTTCAATTACTATTTTAGAAGCAAAATTCAAATAAACCTAAGTCTTGGAGGAACGTATAGAAGGTAAGATCATGATTTGCTTTGGGAATGCTAGGCTTTGATAATTATGGTAGTTCTGGCACCAGCTGAAGACTTGTTTATTGGAATTCAATAGTCCAGTAGTTGAAATCTGTCTAGGTAATTCGATAATTTCAATAATTTCATAAGCTTAATTTTGTACACAAAATCTCTGTGGGAATTATCTGGAGTCTCTTCTACTTTCTGCAATGCTCTATGACTGATAATTTATGTAACTTTCATGAGGACCTGAGCTTTGAATATTTATTTCTTATATGGATGCAACATTACAAAAAGACAAATTTTATCAATTTTTAAGGATGATTTCTACATTTAAATAACTATGATCTCAATGATCATTGCTACTCACCCTGCCCAAAAGTACCCATTCTGAATTGGGATTCATATAACTCCACTCCCAGTTCATTTACTGGCCTTTATGGGGACCACTAGAGGCTTGTCTTTATGGCCTGTGTTAGGGGGATCCCAATCTTCTGGCTACTGATTGGGCTTAGCCAGTGCAAAGTATTGTAAAGTGAATGAGAGGGATATATATATATATATATATAAATCTACTATAACAAATTCATCATTTCCAAGTGGCCTTAGCTTTTTTGTTTTCTACTGTAAAAGGCTATTATCACTTTTAAAAGTCTAAGTGCTCTCTCCAGTTCTAACTGAATTAAACAAGTTACTTTGTTCCTTCTGATGATGTAGGACTATGATTGTGTGAATAAGAATGGCCTCCATTGCCCCATACACTTGAATGTTTTTCCCTAGGTAGTGCAACTCTTTGGGAGGGATTAGGAGGTATGATCTTCTTGGAAGAGGTGTGTCTATGGAGATAAGATTTGAGGTTTCAAAGGTCTGTCCTACATCCAGCTATCTTTCCCTTTCTCTGCACTGAACTTCAGGATAAGGTTGTAGCTTTCAGTCACTGTTAGTTCCAGCGTCATGCCTGCCAGCCTGCTGCAATGCTCCCTGCCATGATGATCAGGAACTCAAGCTATCTGTAACTCTAAACCCCAATAAATGTTTTCTTTAATAAGTTGCCTTGGTAATGGTGTCTCTTAAGAGCAATAGAAAAGTAACTAACACAAGTATTGGGTATCTTCTTTCTGTTGTATTTAGTTGAATTATTGAACACTTCTGTGTTTACATCCTTTAACTCTGTCTATATCTTTCAAAATGGTCTTTTCACTGAATTTTTTCAATATTTTATGCCATCTATGTCTTATAAATATCTAGTGCAAATAAGAAAGTAAATTATGGAAATTAAATTAAAAGGTCAAAGGGGAAAAACACGAACTTACTCAAAACTCTGTCATAGAGTGTTGAAATAAGTCTTGGAGAGCGTAGATCCTCCAAGAAGGTTCTACCGCCCTTCTTCTACCCACATGCTCAATCCTTCATACCCACTTGTGGGCATCACTTTCATTCTAACTGAAATCTACATTAGCACCAGACTTTAGTAACTACAGTTAGAACTTCAGTGATTCCCCAGTATCTCAATTCTTAAATTAGGATTGCAAATTTTCTATGTTCTCTAAAATATATTCTTAGCCATAGGCTTTGTGCTATTTATTATCATTGAAGAATTAACTATTTTTTCCCCTTGGGTCTTTAGTGACTATGTTCTTTTTATACTTCTTTTGTTAAATTTAGCCCAACTTCACTTTCAAGAGTTAGAGACCATTACAGAAAAGCATAACCAAAAATTATGCAGAGTGGTAGAGACCAGTCCCAATGGATGCATCTATAAAATAACTCCCACACTTATGTGTTGTAAACAGGGGAGAGGTGCGGGTTGTATGTTCCCAGCACCTGGCTCCCAGCCCCCAGCCGCCGGCCCGCTCAGCCGCTGGTTTTTTTTTTTTTGCTTATACCCGAAATAACCACATGAGAACTGCATTCATTTAAGTACTGCCTGGCCCATTATCACTAGCATTTTCTTGGCTAGCTCTCACATCTAAAACTAACCCATTACAAAAGTCTGTATGTCACCATGAGTGGTGACTTACCGGACAATTCTAAGGTACGTCCATCTTGGGCGGAAGATCATGGGTGGCTCTCTCACTTCCTTTCTTCCCAGAACTTCCATTCTGTCTACTCTGCCCACCTAAGGGCTGACCTATCTAACAAGCCAGGCAGAGTCTTTATTTAACCAATGAAAGCAACAGAAATAAAGGAGCACCCTACTACACTTATGGCTCATGGAACACTGTGGAAGAAGAGACAGAAAGATTGTAAGAGTCAGAGGATCAGGAATTTTGTTGTGAGACTATGTCTCCTAATAACAGCAAAAGCTGTACTCAAAATCTCTCACCAGAATAACCACCTAAACATCAACTGCACAGTGACAACCGTAGACATGCCAAAAGTGATAGGGGAAAGCACATGAAGCCCCAATCCTCATGATTGCAACAAAGGAATATAAACCACAATGGAATGCTGAGAAGTGGTCTTCTTCTTATAAGAGTACACCAATTGGTTATCTAATACCAAATGGCCAACCCTGAAAACCTACATACAAGTAACATTACACAAACTGAGCAGGTTATATTTAGCAATATATACATATATAGAGATACATATATGCATGCAACAACTATTTTTGAAAAAGGGCCCATGAATTTGCAAAAGAACAAGGATAATTATATGGAAGAGTTTGAATGGAGAAAACATAAAGGAGAAATAATATAATATCTCATAAAACCCCAAAGAAATAATAAAAAAATTAGCACGTTTCAAAGGCAACTTAAATTCTGTCAGTTCCCTGAACCCTTATAAACAGTGTGATCTCATTACAGTCACTGTTCATACAATACATTTGGAAGACTATTGAATGCATTTGTATTAATTACTTGCATTGTATTAATTTTTATTTACTTATAATATCGAAAATTTTAGGTGATAGCTGTCTAATGTGTCCCACACTTTAAACATTTTTAAGTGCATAACATTTAAATTCTGCATTAATACCATGAAGTAGTAAAATTCTGATTTCAATTCTTGTTATCCATGACACACGTGGGTTAACTACCCAGTCCAAATATCAGTTTCCTTATTTAAGATGGACATACTTCTCATCCATTGTATCGTAATCATCATCCCAACTCTATAGGCCATTGTGAAGATTCAATTAGATGGTATTTAAACACATTTGGAGATATATAATACATTATAAGCACTTTCCAAATCTCAGTTACTATTATCATTTAATTTTATAGAGGAAAAAGCTAAAATTTTGAGGACATTAATTTCCTGCAGGCATTCGATTACTAGCAGGAATTTGAGGGGGAACCAGGAGTTAGAGTAGACTCAAATATTTAGCTACTATGCAAGTAGGTTTGATATTATCTCTTCCTTATAGACAGGAAACTTTTCTTTTTCATTTTCCTGTATATGAGACCATGTTAGCAAAATTCTCAAGAAATAGAAAAATTGACATTTCCTGAAATATTTGTTAAGGTTATGGAAACTGGAATATTGCTTTTATCTTTGTTATATACCTCACATGTACCAGAGAGATCAGTAAAAAAGACAATATTCAATTGCAATCTTTACATTTTCTAGGATATTTATATAAATGATTTCCCTTTTTCCATATTTTTTAGAAAATATATATGTTATTCAAGAAGTAGTGTGCATGAATTTTCTGTAAAAAGTACTTTGAAGGGAAGTCAAACAAAAAAGTATGAATAATTAAGTTCTAGATTAGTGACCTGCATTATAAGCATCTTGCTTCATCCAGGGTATTTTCTGTAACACACATGTTCTTTGACTGTGTCAGCCTAGGATTTGTCGTTAGTGATACAAAGCAGAGGAACTTTGTACAAACACAGCTAATTAAAATCCAGCCAAACATTTTAGATTTTTGAATGGGAAAAGACTCAGGAAATTAAGTGAACTTCCTGTAAGAATGTAGCTTTAATTCACATTTTATCTGGTGTCTCTTTCCATATTTTCCTGCCAAAACCATTGTAATATGCTACAATTATCCAGTGGTGCTATTTTACACTTGGGTTATTATTTCAGAAGCCCTGCTTCCGATGTCTAATAAGGTTTCCACACAGAGCTCCCACACCCCAGAGCTGCCTTCAAAGGTCATTTCTTCATCCCGTTCGTTGCTAGTATAATTGCACCTGCCAGGTGAACTGCAAAACAAGTCCCAGGCGTACATTGTGAGTCAGTCGCTGTCATCCAAGCCGCTTTCCTGTTTATGCTAGTCGTGAGCATTACGGGCTAGGAAGGCTCTGGGGCCATTCAGAGCTTTTCTTTTTGATAGCAAGAATTTTCCATACATTGGTCCTCAATTCCCAATTTCCCATAACAGGAAGTTGAAACAGAATTAATATCAAAGAAGGGAATTTTAAATGAGCTCAAACAAAGGAGAAAGAAGGGAGAGAGAGACCCCTAACGTTTCTAAAGCATCTCAATTTGAAAAGGCAAGTGTGTCATGTTCCTGAGATGGTTTTAAAGGCTTGCAGCTGACTGCCAAATCTTTTGCTCACATCTCCCTGTCATGTTTACCGTTTGTGTGGTCTCCCCTGGGCTCCCTCAGTTAAAAAGTCACATTTCCTTATTGCTAGTTGCAAGCTTCATGGCAGAGTTGGGCATTTCTCTGAACAAATAGAATGGCTTACATTTTCCCAGATCAATTTATAGTTTAGGCATTTCTTCAAAATCCCATCTTTTTTTTTTATATGAGATGTGTTTATGTGACCTCTATAACAAATGTCTATCAGCCTGAAAATGAGTAACAGTGTGAAAGGTATGATCTCAAAGCTAAAGATGCAATTTACAATTGTCAAAAAACAAACAAACAGTTTGTAAATTCTTGAGTAAGCAAAGGTAAGCACGGTATTGTTCACAGACTTTACAAACTGTTGCCAGTGCTGCTTGTAACCCTTCAGTACTTGACAGTAAGATCCTATTGCTGAACACATGACCTATGAGTCATAGAACATAGAACAATCAAGCTATCACTTCATCTCTACCCGTTAGAATTCTTGGGACATAAAAATGATCATTGATCCTACTCAGCTATGATTCCTGCAAGCAACAATAATGACTTGCCTGGAAAGGCACATGCATTGATGCAATAGTGCAACAAACAACATAGGAATAATTAATCACTTTCTAGTTGAATGTAAACCCTGCTTCACAAAATAAAATTCATTTCATTATCAGGCTGAGAATGGTGATTAGACAGACCACAGGCCCTTGTTGAGAATCTAGTACTATTATTCTACTAAAGGGATATAACTAACTCCTACTGACTTGTCATTTTTCACTGATTAAGTCATCTTTCAACTCTCATCAGAGAAACTTCTGTTTGCAATAGATGATAGTCAACACAGAGACTCATGGTTGACACAAGTGTAGAGAATAAGGTCCTACAAGAGTGCTCATACCTAAAGGAAATATATATTGCTCACTCCCAACTTTAAGACCTAGGGATCATTGCTGATAAGCACCAGAAAGAGGGTAAGAGGCAAAAGTGGAGGATAATAATAAGGACGCAATGTCTTCTGAACATAATAGGTCATTCGCACTTGTGAATTTACAATAGTTATAACAGTATGCACAGGGCCTGTCAAGCTCAAGCCAGAACAAATCCTGGCATGAAAAACATAAAGGGGCATGAGGTTCTACCACTACCTGAGGAGAAACTGACAATTGTTAGCTGTTGGGAAAGGAAAGGTCAGTTTTCTCAAATAGTATAATTCCTAATAAGTCAAACATACTCCAGTACAAGGCCATGAATTCACAAATATTTTGAGCAGTACAATTGGTCCTGATGGTGGAAAAGAAAGACACAAATTCTGGTGGGAAAAGAAAGAGGGATAGATCTGGAAAAAGTTGGAGGAGGTGTAAATGGAAGTTTTACTCCTGCCTAGTAGCACACCATTCAGTCCCAAACAAACACACCGTGGCTTATATTAATTATATACTGTTTGGCCTATTGCTCAGGCTTAATACTAACTAGCCCTTACAACTTAAGTTTACCTATCATTCTTGTCTATGTTTAGCCACATGGCTTGGTACCTTTTCTCAGTGAGGCATTGTCATTTTTCTTCCTCTGCCTCTGGTTGGTGACTGCATCTCTTGACTTTCTTCTTAGAATTCTCCTAGTTTAGTTGTCCTGCATACACTTCCTGCCTGGCTACTGGTCAACTAGTGTTTTATTAAATCAACATGAGTGACAAATCTTTACAATGTACAAGAGCATTCTCCCAAAACATTTCTCCCTATTTTTCTTTTCAAAACAAAAACCCTGAATATAATCTCCTTGTTTAGCATTTTTTTCTGTCCATTACCCATAGCAACTTGAAATCAACATGCTAAACAAAGACAGAAGTCCATAATTCATTTTTGGGGAATGTGGGTGGAGTTTTCTAGGTTACTTCATGCTGATTTGGGGCCTGATAATCTTATGGGGACCCAAAGAAAATTTTGGATTTTGATAAACTCCTGACAGGAGTATTCTGTAAAACTTGATCATCTTGTCCAGCAGATCTGAAACTATTCTGGATGCAGAATTCAGAAGACACTGCAACAGAGGTTCTCTGAAACATTGGATCATCTGGGCTATCCCCTCCCATTTTCGGGATGTCTTCTTCAATGAAATTCTTGTTTTTTTTTAACCACGAATGAATCAACAATCTCTCATTTCCTGTGATAATAAAAGCAAAACATCAACAAAGTAAAATATCTTTTGACTGAAATTTTGAAGTCAAGGCATTTTCAGAATATATAGATTGGCTTAACCCAACAGTATTTATAATTAGATGTCTTTTAGTAGCTGCTGTTCCTTCCTCAGGAGTCAAACAATTCAAAGGCAACACAATAACATATAGGATCCAGATTCTCTGTGTATTTTCCAACTTAATTGGCTTTTTAAAACTTTATTTTATTTTTATTTTTTATTTCTGATTTTTTGAGACAGGGTCTCTCTGCAAATCTTTTGCTGTCCTGGGTCTCACTCTGTAGACCAGACTGGCATTGAATTCACAGAGATCTGCCTGCCTCTGCCTCCCAAGTGCTGGGATTAAAGGTGTGTGCCAACATATCCAACTACTCTATTTCTTTTTTTAAAGGACCTTTTTTATCCTTTCTTTTTCCTTCCCAAGTATATGTATATTTTGAAACACACTGTTAATGGTTTAGAGTATTTTTTTTTGCTCATCTGCATTTGTCTTTATTATATATCTCTATCTTTTTCTGACCACATAAATCTTTAATCTGCTAAATGGCATGGCTAGGATTAAAGGAGCAGCTTTGGCGGTTGGCTGAGTATGTTTCTTGGTGTCCTGAGAGTCTAGCTTCATGGCAAAAGTATTGGCGGGAGACATGTTTATTGTCACAACTCTGCAGAGTTTCTAGGTCCATGCCACTACCCAGAAGCATGCTGCTGGTTGCTTATAAGCACTATTTAAGTGTTTGGTTGCAGGGCCTCTTAAAAGAGCCACCATGTGGTATTTGCTGCTAATACTGAATCAGGAAGCCTTTCTTAAAGGAGCTGTATGTACCACATTATCCCACAGCAAGGAGGGAGGTGATTATGATCAAAATTCATTGTATGAAATCCTCAAAGAGCTAATAGAGAGATTGTTCAAGGTATAGGATATTTTGTTGTTTTACTAAAATTGTGTGAGCTACTGAAATTGGGTGTCATATGTTTTTTTCTTTTGTGGTATAAAAATACTCTGACAAGAACAACTTAAGGTTTCAAAGGCTTACTTGTCCCACATTTCCAGGTGGTTACAGTATAGTCCCTGATTCTCGGGAAGTCAAGGTGACAAGCACTTAAGTCATATTACATCCACAGTGACAAGACTGAGCAGTGATACACATTTATCACTAGCATGTGTGTTAGTGTTCAGCTCAATTTCTTTACACTTAGTCCAGGATCCCACCTCATGATAATTGATTCATGGGTTTTATTAGTTACTTTTCTTGTTATGACCAAACACCTAGTAAGATATATATGAAAAAAAAGAATGTGGTCTCTCTTACATATCAGAGGATTGTGGACCATTGGTAGAGAAGGCAGGATGGCAGCAGTACCTTGGCCCATGGTGTCAACCAGAGAACATACAAAGAAGAATGCCAGTGCACAACTCATTTTGTACTTCTCCCCCTTTTTATTTAGTATAGGAATCTAGCTGGTAAGACAAACCTGTTTCCACATTCAGGGTTAGCCTTTCTTTCTCAATAATATTCTCTAGAAACTACTTGACAGATGTCTTCTGGGTGAGTCTATACCTTGCACCAAGACCAGCCAAAGCAAACAAGTTACCAGAAGTCATGAGCCAGTCTATTTATTACCAACATGCATTTGAAGTACAGCGTTGGCACTAGTGTACTGCAGGAGTTCTTGATGGGAAACTGAATGGATATTTTACTGGCTGATTTTTCTTCTGGCTTGATACAACACTTTTCTTCTCCCACAAATCAAAAGATGCTACACATTAAAAAAATGGAAAATGAGATGCTTACTGCTTATTCAGAACTAAATGCAAGCAAGGAGTTTAAAGGGACTGTGTATACAGACACTCATTACCAATTTTCATATTCACACCATTCCTAAAAAGCTGGCTACTGTAGAGAACCAGAGATTTTCTCATCTGGAACATTTCACAGTCAAATTTTCCTGACACTCTGTATTCTATTCAAACTCTTCTCCACTCTGCTTTAATTATGATCTTTATAAAATGAAAGTATGATAATGATCTTATGCTTAAACCCCACAAATTATTATATTTTCTGACAAAATAAATTTTTTCTTCTAATCTTTCAGAAACGGCCTTTGACAAAGTCAACTTGTTTGCTGGCCCAAACTCAGTTCATTTTATTTTACATTTAAGCACTATTTAGATGTAGTTATCTGAAAATAGTATTTTGTTTTATGCATATGGATTATCAGCAGTGATTACCTTGTAGTTTCTTAATATAAAAGTTATATTTTTACAAATGTTTTTGATGAAACATAATCATATTCCACCTGCCATTATGATACCACCAAACTTTCTGTTTGTTCTTTTGTGTTAGTGCCATATATATATAAACATATATATATATATGTATGAACAAGGCAACTCAGGTGTGTGTTGTCTTTTGCAATTGGGTCTTACATTCATATTCTGGAGAATAAGTTAGAATGTTAACTATAATCTGTAAAGCGTGTGAGGAAGGACTAAGAGACCTCACTGACAAACAGCTCCAAAGCAAGTAAACATACCTGGCAATAGATTTTTGGAGATCCTGTTGAGTCTCGAAAACTTATCACCCCCACCTGTGGAATATTCCTTTACACTGCGTGAATATATGTCACTGTGGTTGGGTTAATAAAGAAACTTATTGACCAACAACTGGAGAACAAGAGGTTATGCAGGACTTCCAGACAAAAAGAGAGCATGAAAAAGAAGAGGAAGAGTCTCAAGGTAGCAAGGAGATGCAGAGAAATCAGGAGATGAACTTGCACTGCTGAGAAAAGGTATTGAGAAACAAGAAATATGGGTTAATTTAAAATAAAAAAATGGTCTCTAGACAATCCTAAGCTATTGGCTGAGAATTTATAATTAATGGTAAGTCTTCATGTCAATTATTGGAGAACCAGAAGTCCCAATGAACATTCATCCTACCCCCACTGAATGTTTGTTACATTTAAACTTTGGTATGTGTATATGTATAGGTTTTAGGAAGGTTCCACAGTAATTAGTTTCTACACAGCTATTTCAAAGGTTTTTTTTTTATATATATTACACCTTCCCATACTTTTTCCTCTGTCCTGGTTTACCATCCCATATCCCATTAAATCTCTTTGTTTCATGATTCTCATTTCGGTATTTATAGTACATGCTCTACCCTCCTTCCAGTGAAACCTTCCATGACTTCTTACTATATTCCCTATTCTATATGTCCTTAAACTTAAAAACTCACATAAAGATTTGAAGAAAGCATCATCCACACAATATTGCAAAATTTCAGAGGAAATATTGAAAGATCCAGGGGGTAGCAGTAGCTGTAACTACATGCATAGGATGTACACGAGATCAGGCCAGCAAAAATCTCATCATAGATGTTGGAGGAGCTCATGTTGTCCCTTCCTGAACTATTAATTGATTAACAGCTGATGACAAAATATAAATTTTCTTCATGGATGAGGCCTCTAGGAAGGGATGCATGTTCAATAAATGGCCCTATACCAATGCACATACAGTCAGAACTAAGTGCACTATGTCAGTTTTAAAAAATTAAGCAGAAGGAGTTGGGATAGAAAAACAGATGTGCTGGCATATAGGGCACACAGAGCATGGGATGGAGGACAAAGGATTGTTAGTTGAGTTCATATGAAAATATAAAATAAACAATGAAATAATTAAATTATGTTACCACCACTCAATAATTCTTTTTTGCTAGCAGTAACAAAAATGTCATTTTCTCCACTTGAGTTGGCCAATGAAGAAACTCTGCAGGTATCACAGCTACCCAGTTTCGTCATCAGTTTCACCCTCTGTAACTGCAGGACAAAACAGTCCCTTAGTAATATTTTAGCTCTGAGAACGGGTGTTGGTTCAGAGTAGCTGACATCATACCAACTTCTGTTTTCAGAGTGTTAGATGGTCCTGATTTTAGACAGTTGACTCCACTATCTAAATCTCCCTGAATGTGTGTGCTTACTTTTGTAGCTAGGTAATTTTCTGTTAATATTGTTCAGGTTACAGTTTTAGCCTGACTATACTTATTTAAGTTCCCATCGATCTCCATGGGATGTTCACAGTTGTTTCGTCCTTCAGGCCTCCTGTTCTTTTTTTTTTATTGTTAAAAGAAAAATTTACATTTACTCCCCTTGTTCCCGGCCCTCCCGCTCCCCCACTACCCCACTGCCCTCCCCCTGATTCCTTAAGATGGTGCAGGATACCCTGTCCTATGGGAAGCCCAAGGCCCTCCCCCCTCCATCTCAGTCAATTAGCTTAATTCTTATGCAATCAATAAATTGGCCAAGTCATGAGAAGAAAGTAACTAAGTACATTTATCTAATCTTCAACCCAATCGAAGATCTGAGAAGGGAAATAACATTACCTGAGTGATTAGGAAGTGCAATCAAAGAACTTCCAAAATATGTAACAAGTCACAGAGACAGCTGGCTACCTGGCCAATCACCCAAAGTCACATTTGCAGTGTTGAAGCAACCAACTTTGGCTAAGGCCTAGAATAACTGACAGATTATTTTTAAAGGCAAGAAAATTTTCAAAACCATCTTACCCTGTCTTGGCAGGATTTGACAGTTCTGCTTATCCATTTCCAGCTTTTATGTATTTTGTCAGTAGTTGAGGTATGGGCAGTTCCTTGCCCAGAGGCCGGTTTTGCCAAGAAGAGGACAAGCTCCAATTGGAGTGTCTTTGGCACTCAACAGTCTCTCAGGAATAGATCGGTGTTGCCAGGAGCGTTTGTGTCTCTTTACCACAGAATTCTGGGTTAGATTAAATGCCATTTTCTACAGCTCTTTGAAGAGGTTGAAGACTATTTATACAGAATATAATCTCTATGTATCTAAAGAACCGGATTAGTCTAGCTATAAATATGACAAACATAGATGACTATTACTCCGGCAGCAGAGGAGTGGGTGCCTGAACTGAACTTGTTTCATAGTTACTTTGTTGAATATCTCAATCGTCACCATAGAAATTTCGCATGATGGATGGAAATAGAGCCAGAGACCCACATTCACACCAGAGCAAGGGATTGTGCTACCAAGGTCCAGTGGAAGGGCAGAAGGAGGGAGAAGATGAGCAAGGATGTCAGGACAGATCCCACAGAAAGAACGTCGCCCCCATGACAGCTGGAAGTAATTCTAGAGGACGATGTCCCCTCTCCCAGTAAAGTTAGCACTTGGATTTAGGGACATCACTTAAGGGTTGATTATAATTAGTATACAATTGAGGGTTGGGGGAGGAATTTTATAAGCTCAGGGACCCTTTAAAAAAAGGGGGGGAATTGATGGGATTAATAGATTGGTATTTGTGAGCTATTTTTATAGATAATTATATTGGCATAGATTTTTGTATATGGATACAAAGTTAAATTATATCGAATATTGTATGCATGCATATGCTTCTACCTCTGTTTAAAACATTCTTGATGTATTGTTATAGATATATATTGATATATATTTACCATTTTACAGTGTACATTTCTACCACTGATTAAGATACTTATATATTGTTTATGTATTGATATCATATAGCAATGTATACTTGTAAATTGTTTACATTTGGAGGGTCATTGTCCTCTTTTATTACACAGGCCTCCTGTTCTTGACTGGGAAAGTGAGGATCTTGGAGTTTAGAGAAATAAGTTTGAAGAACTCTGTGACCTTCCCATGCAGTTCCTCATGATTCCTGTTCTAGCCCAACTTAACAGATCAGTAGCACTGAGTGGTTTCCTGCATTTGTTTCACCCAAATGTGAGGTTTAGCATTTAAAACGATGATCTTGCTGTCTTGAACTTTGGAATCTTTCCTTTTCTGTTTTGTTTGTGGATCGTGTTACTTGGGGATGGGCTTTCTCTCTTTCCTACTGTTTTGATTTAGATATCTGTCTTAGTCTATTACTTTCTTTAAACAATTCACCTTCATCACTTCCATGGTTTTATCTACTACTTTAGTACGATATTTACTATCATAGTCCTCTGTTTACCACCATACTTCTTTGCTCTACCATGATTCTTATCTCTTTTTGAAGTCATGGATCAGTTGTTTTCCTCTGGATTTATATAGATTTATAAAAGGGTGCTGTCTCTAGTCTGCCATCTGCTGGTTTATTACCATGGTTTTAATGATTTTATTGTAGTCAAACACAAATCCTTTGTAGCAAAACAATATTTACCATATATCTGAGGAAGGTTTACATGATTTCATTGTATTTATTAAACCAACTATGTTTTTGGATTTAGGGAATAATTCCCTATAATCATAGGAATTTAAGAGTTAATATTGTCTCTTGTAGCTCTTTGCTCAAAGTATTATCTTTTAATACTAATCTGGGGATGAAATCTAGAGCCTCAAGCATGTTAATCAAGCATATCACCAGCGAATTATACTCCAAGCTTTATGTTTAATCTAATTGTTTCCCTAGCAAATTATTTGTAAAGCATCCAAGCTCACTCTACAGATTACCAGAATCATTGCAACATATGTATGGAGGCCAAGAAACTGCTTCTGACCAGTGATTCCTTCTTTGATTTATGCACAGTTTGTCTTTTTTGAAGGCTGATGACTTCTCTGATAAGTTAAATGTCTTCAAGCAGGGAACATGGGTGACTTGGACCATAAAATCTTCCCAGATGTGTTGATTTGCATTGACACACTCATGAGAATAAATCTCAGAGAAACATGTTCCATTTTTGTTTTTGGTTTTTAGTACTCTAATTTAGTGCACTCACTGTCTGTGTCAGTGATGACAAATGTCTGACACAAATGTCATTGATCTCATCCACTGCATATATAAAGGCCCTCTGAAGCTATTGGCTCCTCCCTTCTTTCAAATTGAAAGCATGTTTTATTCCTTTTGTTTATTCACTGGGTCATTTCACAAAGACCTCAAGTTGATTCAAAACCTAAATATTATAAACAGGGAAAGAAAAACAAATTATATATCTAGGACATTTAATTTTACATAAATAGAATAATTTAATTTATCCTACTTACAC
The DNA here is from genome assembly GCA_028555095.1 of Dicrostonyx torquatus. Classification (NCBI taxonomy): domain Eukaryota; kingdom Metazoa; phylum Chordata; class Mammalia; order Rodentia; family Cricetidae; genus Dicrostonyx; species Dicrostonyx torquatus. The sequence goes on along the minus strand of JAQHUG010000068.1, from coordinate 7,919,806 downwards.
TATGTAATTATGTAATATATTTAGTCTAAGTGAAGTTAATTATTTTATATAATAATTATGGAGTAACACATAATTAATTTGGAACTTAATAAAGATCTCAACAAGTGGCACCTGGCAAAATTCTGGGGCTTGCAGTTGAGGATACAGTAGAAATTAGGCAGAGATACCCTTATAACTTTAAATGATAAGCTTGACTAGGTGGCCCCAATGATGGTAAATGATCTTATTCACAGTCACCACAAGAATCAGGGACTCCTGTCTCTGTCCCAAATTGCACTAAAGTTTAGTTGACATGCTTAATTTACCACAGTAGAATTTATACAATGATCATTCCTGACAAGATCACAAAACCAATTTATCTTTCCAGAATTTATCAGACAAATAAATCATCAAATAATTCCAATTCTGTATGGAGAGGAGAATAAAGTAATAAATGAAAGCCACTTAGACTTAAAAATACATTCTTCCTCATAGAGTGTGACCTGGTTAAGGGATCATGAGGGAGTTAGCAATGGTTCTTCAGTACTCTATAAGGATGTTTCTGGAAAAGCATAATATGTCCTGTATAGGCACAGGAGATGTCTGGACCTAATAAAAACAAATGAAAAAAAGCAACGCTCTCTCTTCTTGTGATGAAATTCTCTTTTTTCCTACTATTGGACATAAAATTTCAATTTCTGTGACTTTAGGAGTTTGAGATTACATGAGTGTGGGCCTGCCTCCAAAAGGCACTCCAAGCCTTCAGTCAGCCTTAAACTGACTGAAGTTTGAGTGTTGCACCATCAGGATCCTTTGTCTAGGCATGCAGACTCAAACCATATGCTATTGGTAAGTAGCTCTCCTAACACTCCAGGTTGTAGAGAGCATATGGCAGGACATTTTTGCCACCATGCATTCTTTTCATTTCTATAATATCAGAGCTTCTTCTCTCATCTCCTTCACTCCCTTGCTGCCTGCCCTTCCATTTCTCCTCCTTCCTCCTCTCATTTTTTCACCCAAACATATATGTACAAATAGATGTGAAAATATATATACATGGGTGTAGCTATACACTTAAATCTATATCCTATTACTTATTATTATTACTTATCCTATGACTTACACATACAGAATAAGTTTGTGAAAAAGACATTACTTTCTGTAAGTTTTTCAAAACTTCACAGCAGCTTAAAGCATTTTTAAAAATTCACTGATGTGTAATCCTACTTACACTATAAGTGTGTGTGTGTGTGTGTGTGTGTGTGTGTGTATCCAGGAGGTAAGCAAGACCTTTGTTTTCGCATTTATTATCTAAAGATCTAAAGGAAATTTTATGACATGCCATGGTTGATGAGAATCAAACCAAAACATCTTATATGAATTGTGATATAAGGCATTTATCCTGTGATATAAATGTATATTTTTCTTTTGTTTCTATTTTCTGTTCATCTCCCTTTAAAAGAATTCATATTTTCTCATACCTTATTTCTGTTATTTCTAGGACAGCATAGTGAACATAGTACACACTCCATCAAGATAACTTCGTGTGGGAGGTTCTTCTATGTGTTGCTTGTATTGGTTAATGAATAAAGAAACTGCCCTGGCCTGTTGATAAGGCAGAACTTAGGTAGTTGGGGAAGATAGAACTGAATTCTGGGAGGAAGAAGTCAGTGTAAGAGAGATGCCATGGAGACACCAGAAACAGATGCTAGGAATTTCACCGGGTAAGCCACTGCCACATGGTGATATACAGATTTATAGAAATGGAATTAAATTAATATAAGTTAGCCAATAAGAAGCTAGAGATAATGGGCCAAGCAGTGATTCAATTAATACAGTTTCTCTGTGGTTATTTCAGGGCTAAGTTAGCTGGATGGCCAGTATGAACAAGTGGGCCCTCCTCTTACAATAACTGATGTCAAATGTTTTTCATGAAGGGTTAATTTTAAGGAATCATCTTGGTGATTATCATCAGTGTATGACTATATTTTCTTTAGTGTGAAAATCTCCAGGAAGTACATAAGCACTGAGAAAGGCATTTTATTTTTTATAGGTCTGATTTTTAGTTATGTGTACATGTGCCTGTCTTTCTTTCCGTCTGTCTGTCCATCTGTCCAGCCATCTATCTATGTGTCTGTCTATCTATCATCTATCTCTATTTCTTTTGTGTGTGTGATTGTGTGTGTGTGTGTGTTGCACATCAGTGCAGGTCCACATGGAATCCAGAAAAGGGTGATCCCCTGAAACTAGACTTACATGGCATTGTGAGATAACTAATTTATGTGCTAGAAACTGAACTCATATCCTCTGCAAGACAAAAAAAATCTTTTAAAGAGCATAAATATGCTCTTAACAACTGAGCCTGCTCAGAGAGTTTTTTTTGATTATTATTATTGCCACCATTCTTTGAATTGAATCTTAAGGAAACTGTAGTAGTATGTGAATCCTTTTCAACTTCTCAATTGTTCCAAGTAAAATTGTTGAATTTATTCAAATTAATTCTAGTTTTTTTCAACTGCTAAAATTCTGTATATATCATTCTAAATTACATGTGTTTAAGAAGTGGCACACATTCATTTTTGCTGCAAGTTAACTTCGAGGCATAGTTTGCAAACTACATCTGCACGAGGAAATTTAATTTTTTTGACTATTGGATTCTATGACTATGCAAAAGACCCAAGGATTTATTTAATCTCAAGACATTGATGATAATCTCCACCAATTATTTACTAGTTTCTGTTGATTTGAAACAAGATATTTTTTGTGGAAGTCCCAGGGCTCTGCAGCCTCTTAGTCTCTGCATTAATCATAATCATTATTCTTATTGTCATCATCACCTGTCAGTATCACCTTTTGTCATTTCTGTTATAAGACAGTGAAGCAATCACTTGCTAAGAAATATTATGCATCACAAACTTACTAATACATTGGGTTCTATGTTTCTTTATTTCAGTTTTTTCTAATGGGGATTGAACCCACTGCCTTGGTCGTACTAAGTTACATCTACTCTTTACAACAACTACTAAAACTACTACTACTAGTATTATCATCATTATTGTTGTTATTATTGTTGTTATTAATCTCTGGACATGAGCTCATCAATACCAAGAGTAACCTCAAATTTGTTCAGTAGGTCAGTCAGGCATTGAGCTTGGGGTCTTCCTGCTTTGACTTCCTGAGTAACTTAGATAATGGAATTGAGTCACCAATCACAAGTGACACCACAGACATTCTAATCACAGCCCAGATCAGTCATAGGTGTTCACTCTCTATATTGCTACACCATTTTCATTGTTAACTTTAGCCCTGGTTTTGCACCATTGTTAACAGTTATCACAGTTGGCATTGCTTGCTCCAGATGACCTCAGGAAGCATCCTCATTATTAATGATAGTGGAAACAACAGTTACATGTTCCAAAAAGCTCTTTAGAGCTCACATATTTAAAGCCTCTCTTGTGTAGATTGTTTTCTTCCAGAACTCTTTTCCTTTTGAGATAATCTCTTGGTATAAATCTATTCTAGACATTACATATTCCAAGGCAGACATGAATTTAGGGTTTTTTTTCACTCATTTTAGCAAGTTCTAGGACTGTTGGCAAGTTACACAGCCTTTTAATAATCTTTTTAAGTCCTCATTTTAGTTAAAATAAGCATTACAAAAAGAAGTATGGATGTAACTCAGGAACTTAATATCTCAGAACTGTAAGACACGACCAGATGCACATATCAAAAGAATAACTATATATATATATATATATATATATATATATATATATATATATATATATATATATATATTATCCATTCTACAATAGCCCAAATGTTGAATCCACCTACATGTACACCAACAGATGAACTTGTAAGGAAAATGTAAAGTTAAGGCTATATTTAGTCTAAACAAATGAGAGTAACTACTAGAAACTAAGGAGCAAATATGCAAAACAGCATTTAAAATATGAAGCATAATAGTAGAAATAGTTTTTGGTGTTGCACAACATGGATGATAACCATTGTTCATAAAACCCATTTTATGAGGATCTAAACTCTGAGTTCTTAGGCTTCCAATATAAAGAAATATTTTTTAAAAAGAAGATTGCTAAATGGAAAGGGAAATGCTAAAATGCTAAGGTTTTGATAAATGTACCACTTATTTATTTATTTATTTATTCATTTATGTTTTTTCAAGGCATGGATTGTTTATCTGTATGGATTTGGTGCCAATCATGAAACTTGCTCTGTTGACCAGGCTGGCCTCAAATTCACAGAGATCTGCCTGCCTCTGCCTCCCAAGTG
>JAQHUG010000068.1:7857773-7869812 GCA_028555095.1 Dicrostonyx torquatus | reverse complement strand
AATTATCAATAATACATGTCCCACAGGACTACTTAAATGTAAATTAGATAACACTATGTTTGGTGTCTCAGATCCCAGTGCAGGCAGGCAATATGAGTTTATTTCCTTCATTCTTTACTTATGAGAAAAGCCCATCTGGTCATTCCACTACTACAGAAATAAAAATCCACAATCCCTACAATCTTTCCAAAGTTAGAAAGTCTAACAACTTTATTTTGGTGTACACTTTTTGCATTTGTATACAACAGAGATATCAGAAGTCTTTATAAACTTAATGCTAAATAGTTTAACACTATATCTTTAGGTATTTTTTTTCTAAAAGGACACCAGCAATTTCAAATGTGTTCTAAATCTTCACATTGAACAATGAATAGAATTAAACAAAAATAATAGGAAAATTGCAGTCCTTTTACTGCTCTTTACTTGAGTATAAGAAATTAAATCCACAAGGCTTGGAAACTCTGCAAGGTATAAATGTTCACTTTTTACCATGTTTTCAAGAAACTAAACCCATACAGATAATGTCTTTCAGGAACATTTTGCATATTTATGTGCAAGTACTGAAGTTTCCATGACTTTGCAGTTTGCTATTAACATTTTGTGTAGACTTTGTCCTGGCTAAAGATATAAGAACACATTGCTTAGGGCCCAAATGCTGGCCAGACCTTCCTTTTGCATAAAAAACAGATCATTCTTTTGGAGCTGTTTTCCCTAAGATTTATCATAGAATGTGTATAATTCTTTTCTGACTAGCAAGAAATCCATGCACAATTCAATATCAACTAAGTGAGATATGACACTAAAATTTTCCAGTTATCTTGACTTTCTTTTATGGAAGGAAATGAAGCAATATTAAAAATATCGACCATCTCTGGCCTAGGTGGTGGTGGCACATGCCTTTAATCCCAGCACTTGGGAGTCACAGGCAGGCATATCTCTGTCAGTTTGAGGCCAGCCTGGTTTACAAGAGCTAGATCCTGAACAGACTTCAAAGCTTCAGAGAAACCCTGTCTCAAAAAAAAAAAAACAGAACACAAAAAAATCAACCATCTCAGGTCCACTAGAGTAGTGACATCACAGACTAAACTGCTGAATCATTACTGCTATGGAATTATATGAACTATAATTGATGAGTTGTTCAACACATCCAGTGTAACCTGGTAAAGCAGACTGGAGAACATAGGGTTTTGTTGTTGTTGTTGTTTTGCTTTTTTTAAAGTTTACCTTCAGTAATTTACCAGGTCTGACATTAAATATTGTAGTTAATGGGAGAAGAGGAAGGGGAAAGGGACTATAACAGCTTCCCTTGAAAGACAATACTTAACTAGAATTTAACTTGCTAGACCTTATCATAGCATCACTGATATATATTGGAAGAGAAACAGCTCCAGGCATCTCTACTCATCATGCTCCACACAATGCAGAGAAGAGACATAGATGCATATTTGATATAGTAAACAAAAGAAAAAATGACATGTTAAAGGGACAAAGATACATTTTTATGGTTCCAGTATAATAATTAATGTATAAATGTTAGACATAGAGATGAACAATATGGAATTATCAGACAAATATTTTTATCTGGGTAAAATGAATGGTATTAAAGAACAGGTGAGCAATTTAAATAGAAAGATAGGAGAGGTAATATAAGTAAGAGAAACGTCAAAGGGAAATGTATAATACACACACACATACACAATCACACATCTGCTTTAAAGGACCAATCTTTCCTTCCTTCTTACTCTGTGGCTGGCTGAGTGGCTGACCTTGTTTTCCTCTTCTCCTTTTCTTCTTGGTCCTTACTCCTTCTTCCTAGCCTAGATTTCTCCTCCTATTTATCCTCTCTGCCTACCAGCCCCATTTATCTTTTCTCCTGCCTAGCTATTTGCTATTCAGCTCTTTATTGGACCAATTGGGTATTATAGGCAGGTAAAGTAACATAGTTTACAGAGTTAAACAAATGCAATATAAAAGAATGCAACACATCTTTGCATTATTAAAGAAATATTCTACATTGTAAATGAATATAACACACGTAAACTAATAATATTACAACAAGACAGAATATAGAGGAGCAAAAATGAGAATTTCTATTGATTCTCCTCTGAAGTTGTGCAAAAATGCATACATAGAAAGACACATTTAAATTCCTAAGGGGAAAAAGGACTTATCTAAAATTTTTGTGCTTTGCAGTATTATTAAATATTGTCAAATATTATCAAATGTAATGAAAATAGTCCTCTCAGAAAAACAAATGTTTAGGGAGTATGTTGTCCTTTCTTCTTCCTTCAAAAAAATGTTAAAACAATTATTTAGGGAGAAGAAAAATACTATTTAAAGAAAAAAGCATTGAGGCATGCTAAATTGAGAGGTCAAGAAAAATCAATGATTAACCAAAAGAACATGAGCAAAATTACATGGACACATTCTCAGAATGTGGAGAGGCCTTCTGTGTGACAATGTTACAAATATGGACAAAGTAGATGATTCATGAACATCTCAAAGGGCAAGCGAATTTAATATCAAACCAAAAGCCCTAAACATTAATTAACAGTGGGGGCCTCTCTGGCCATCATATGAAAACCTATCCAATAGAATGTACCCATAGCTCAAGCTATATGAACAGGCCTCCTTGACTAGATTAGAAACAAAAATTTACATGAGTTAAAATGAATTTCCAAATAAATGAGTTTTAACTGGAATTCTTAAAGACACTACACAATCAAAAATGCACTCAATGTTTTTTCTGTTTTCACATTCTATTTTCATGAAACACATTCCACTTTTACCTGTGTCGTGCTGAAGGCAGAGGACCACATGAAACAGGGAGATAAAATCCATAAATAGTTTAGATTAAGTTGAAAAGGTCTCATGATCTATCATAACGTTATGGTAGCTATATGGTGTCCAGGAAATAATTGTTATAGAGACTTGTAATTCAGCTCTGCCAGCTTCCTTGATTTTTCAAAGAAAAATAGAAAATGTAACATGTTGGTAACTTATTTTTAATTTAAGCCTCAGTCAGTCAAAAAATATCTATAAGCCAAATGTAGCATGCAGGTCACCAGCTTGCATGGTCTGTCTCACTCTGCTATCTAGCACAGAAATGATGTACTCTACTCGGGTTAGACACCTTCAGACTGTTCCCACAGACCAGAGAGAAGGCTCCCATCCTTACACTTGTACTGAAGAGAATACTACTTACTAATTAACAAAACTTTACCTACTGATTCAAACATCACCAAATAATGTTTGTTAATCATAGTTTGTACATAGTTATTAATGAGAAATACATAGATAAAAATAAAATAGCCCAACTTTGAGTATTTCATGTTTGATAAAGGAATAACCACAAAACATATATAACAGCAACATAAATAATTTTGATTACTTGGGATAATATAATACCACAAGAACATCACTGTTGCAACAATACAGTGATAAATAATGACCTAGTATTTTTTCACTGAGACATGTTGTCAAAGTAAAACTCTGGAACACAAATGACAGTTTCTCAGAAAGGCTGCCTGGAACTCTGAAGCTGGTTTACCTATTCATTCTATCCTGTTCTCAATGGTTGTTCTTCAGACATTTTTATCAAAAACTATGGAATGAACTCTTTCTTTCAAATATAAATAAGACTATCTATGTGTCTTGAACTCATGGATTAAATTACATAAAAGGAAAATAGATAAAGATTTCATTCTGGATTATCTATGACAAATATCCCATTCCTCTTTAATTCGCATCAACATCTTCTTTCCTGAGTAATTCTTCATTGCTGCCTTGAGGAGACAGGCACATTATATGTCTAGATCTGCTCTTCTCAGTGCAATTTAACAACCTGGGAAAATATTAAACAACTATTAAAATAAATACTGTATTATTTTGCCCTTTCCCTAACATACAACTTTTTTGCCTATATGCCTCACCTTTTTACTTATGTGAAATTAGTGATTTTCAAAATATTTCTTTTCCATCCCTTATACTTAAAATGGAAGCTGTGCAGTTTTCATATGCAAGTTAGAAAAATATTAGCAAGAAAAGCATCTAAATTTTCCCTTCTTACTACAAAACCAATACATTTTAATTCTTTCCTCAATTTCCATCACAGGAAGGTCTCTCAAAGACTATTGTAAAAGTAAATATTATATAAACATATCATAATTTCATTTATCCAGTGATATATCCAAATTGTGTATAGGGTTATGAATAAGTACAATAAAGGTTGAGAAAATAATACCTAAATATATAAATTGCTTGGTTCATTTTATAGTCAATAACTATCCATGTAAGATAGTATGTATGATATGTATGTCAAATAATTAGAAAACAGGAAGTGCAATATTAATTACTGTACAGTTGCCCTCTCTAGTTAAAAAGTACGCGGTGGTCAGCCCTGCTGTGAAAGTCTCCCTCGATGTTTTTGTTTGCTCTTGGCATAAATGTAGAATAGAAAAAAAAACCCACAAAATTATGTTTGTGCCCTGGAAGGAACAGAATTTGTTGCTATTTTCTAAATACAGGCAACAGGGTGCGAAACCAATAAGAAATCAAGCCAGTTCTTGACGTCAGCCCTTCCTAATTTGGAGCAATTGAGTGCATCTTTGACTTATGTGCAAGGGCTCATCATTGATTAAGCAGCAGGGGTTTTTCCTATGGTACTCCTCTGCCCTTATTACTGTGAATAGCAATGTGTTGTCAAGTTGATTTATTTTTCCTTTTGCCAGGAAGAACCTAAATTAAAAATGTCCTGATTTGGTTACAATGAAACTTAATACTTTCTTAATCATTAATGACATTTTGTCTCTTGATTTTTATCACTATCTTTGGAGAAGCGAACATAACATTTTTAAGGTTTTATAGATGCATAAAAGTTTTAAAGTATCATTGATTTTCAGGTTGGAATGAATAGTAGTAAAATACAAATTATTTTGAGAAGTCATTTACTATTAAATTACTTTATTCTCATTGTGTGTTTTAACAAACATGAAAATTTGCTAAATAAAACCCCCCAGATATTGTGGATCATTTGTTGAAGGAAAATGGAAGTTAGATGCACTTTCACACTGGGTAAAAAGCTATAACCTATTGCACAACCTTAAAATTATTACCAATCTCGTGAAAGTTTCATATGGAAAAAGAGAAGAATTTACAATACCAGTAACTATTTAGAGCAGTTGCTTTAAGCACATGGTTTCTAGTCACTCATAGTTAGATTTTTAAAGCTTAAAAATCTCATTTTGTTGAGGACTGTGCTTCCACTTAGTGGTATGGTGACACAGCGCTGCCTAGGGCCATCTTTGGGTACATGGTCTTTCTGCATATGGGGTCTGTGTTGATCTCTGTGACCCATGTTATTATACAGGCTGTAGGAACCATGAATGTTGAAATCTGAAGGATTTGCTGAGCCAGAACCATGCTTTGCTGGCCCTGGGAGAGCTAGCCCTGTCTGTCACATGGAAGTTGGACCCACACTCAAGAGAAATGGCCCTGGCCCTTAACATGGGTATGGGAAAGCAGACCCTGATGTCATGGAAATAAAAGGAGCATGATCCTAATTAGTCTTATCGTTTAAAATACACAGTCAGTATTGAGGGTAAAACTGAAAGATCAGAGAAACAAAAGAGCAGCTACTGTCATCTCTTGCCTCTCTGAATCCTCTGACCAGAAAGTTTAAGATGTTGTCACTTCCTGTCTCTGCCCTGTGTTGTCAGTTCCTGTCTCCTCTCTGTACAGCCCTCCAGACTTCTATGGTTAACTAGTGGTTAGCTCCATCCTCTGATCTCCTTGCAATATTTATTTCACAAAACACAAACAAAAAATCATACTACTTCCCCCTTTTTGCCTAAAATAAAAAGTGTAGGCTATAATTAAAATATGAAACCTATATATAGTAAGTACAATAACTATATATAAAATATAGTTATAGTATATAACTAGCTTTATAGTCAAGAATATATTAATGATGTCCAGTTAATTAACATTTTACAAATTCAGAGAAAATACCCTATTATCTATCCTATGTTGGTGAATTCAAAGTGTTGTACCTATTTTACCTTCTATAATAATTTGTATTACCATCCCAAAGCTATCTTTATATGTGTCTCAATCTTATGAACTTTACATTTCTTTTGTGAGTTTCTTTTCTGAACTTGTTAACAAGGAAAGTTATAACTATAGCTATCTAGTCTTCAACTCCATCAGCGACTCAAGAAAGAAATAATATTACCTGAGTAAACATGAAGTACAAACAAGTGATTTCAAAAAATGTTAGAAATGACAAAAACAGCTGGCTGCTTGGATAGTCACCCAAAGTTCAACTGTAACATCGGAGCATCCATCTTTGGCCTACAGACCTAGAATATCTGAAGGACTTTTTGGTGAAACATTGAAGGGCTTCCTACCTTGTCTTGACAAAATTTGGCAGTCACTTTGTTTTGTTTCTTGCTTGTCCAATTTGTACATCATACTTTCAGCAGTCAAGACAAGGGCAGTTTCTTGCCCAGTGGTTTACTTTTGTTACAGAGAAAATAAACTCCATATGGATGTCATTTGATGCCCATCATCTCTGAAGTAGATTAGTACTTCCAGGAGCAGACATGTCTCATTGCTATAAAATAAAAAACCTTTTATTTATTTATTTATTTATTGGCAGAGGAATAAGAGAAGACCAAAGCATCTTGTGGCTTCTCTCAGTTCTTTGATCTTCCAAGTTTTTACCCTGATATCTGACTCCTGGTTTTTATTGGTTAAGGCTAACTAGGATCCCACTTCACATAGTATGCGTGGAGAAGAGATGTCTCTTATCCTTCCTGACTAACCAAATCAGCTACCACTTAGAACCACATCAAGGGCTTTGAATTACCAACCCATACTCTTTAATCTTTGTTTATAAAATGATGCATAAAGTAAGTACCACATTCAAACTCACCCACTTTGACCTTTTTTTTCCTACAAAGAACATTCTTTCTCCATATACAGCATTTTACCAGTAGTTATATTTAAAAGAAATACAGACATAGAAATCTGTTTCTAATGCTTCTAGAAAGAAGTATGAAGACTGAACAAAAGAGTAATCTTTTTAATCTCCACTTAAGGCAACAAATAGACTGATAAAAGCAAAAATATTATATATATATATAATTGATAATATATTTTATCTATCATAAACTGAAAATAAATGCATGTGAAATGTGAATTCCCTATTTGCAACACATGTCACTCAGTTCTACCACCCTTTTTCTAAACTCCCCAGTGACCAGCTCTACTACTGTTGTTCTATAAATACTTTGGGACTTACCTGGATATGACAATATGTTGAGAATCTATTATGAAAAATAATTATAATAAATATTTCACTTACATCTGATTCATATTATGTACAAACAAGGTTCTTTGTAGTCATAATTTCAAAGAATAATAATATGGTGGCAATAAAAGCAATTCTCAATAGATGGAAAATGAGAAATCTGAATCCTGTGTGAGTTAAGGAAGTTGCCTAAGTTCTTCATGCCACAGGTGTTAAGATTGTAACTTCCAGTCAGCCATTTACCTCTACATACGTGATTCTGTGAACAACCACCCTCTCCTCTATCTCATTCCCAATGTCTATTAATAAGACAACAGAGGTGGAGACTAATAGTGATGTCTCATTAACATTCTAGTCTTTAACAAAAATGGAGATGTCTAATTGTTTCTGAGACTGAGAACAGTTGTGAAAACTGTTTTAGTATATGGAAGGTTTAAGGAAAACAGAAAAACCCTGAACAAAAGGGAGGCAAGGAAACAGAGGCAAGGACAGATTGCATACCTTCTCCCAAAACTCTGTTTAGAAAAGAAACAGCAAGGGGGAGGGTGAAAAAGTGGAAAAGAGAAAGGAAAAAAATCTAATTCATTAAGCCATCAAATATTTTTGGCCTTCTCTGGCACAGTTGATGCCTCTTTCTCTTATCGCTCCTGTATGGTAAAGCCTTGGTTTCACAAAAAGTTAATTCTTAATTTCCTGGTAACATTAATTTTATTATGATTCCCTTAATATTGTAGATCTTCCTTCTGTGGCCTTGCCTATCTACCAATGTAAGACAAATGGCTATTTGCCAATGGTCTCAAATTTCTGATACTTATTTCAATGTTTGATCACACTTAGCTAAAACAGATCCCACATCTTTCCGTGTCTCTTCGTAAGCAGGGCTTATTGAAATGCTCAGATGCTGTGGGAACTCTTTCTGTTCCTTCAGCCAATAGCCTTTACGATACCAGCCCACTGGGGCATGGTTTCTTTCATTTTAAAAAAAAGCACTCGGGAGGCAGAGGCAGGCGGATCTTTGTGAGTTCGAGACCAGCCTGGTCTACAAGAGCTAGTTCCAGGACAGGCTCCAAAGCCACAGAGAAACCCTGTCTCGAAAAACCAAAAAAAAAAAAAAAAAGCAGCAGCAGCCCTCTGCTCCCTCTCTTGCTTCTGGCTCCCATTCCAACTGCTAGACTCTCTGTTTCCTGTCTGTGAAGAGAGGACTGTGGTGCACGACAATGTTCTGTAAGTTCTTCCCCCTCCACTTAATAACCCCTTTTAATCAAATTGGTATGGGATTATTTTGTGGCATTACTCAGACAATAGTGTGTCCTCACTTAAATGCTTCCCTTCTTTTATCACTTGTACATTTTTCATGAGTTTCCTATGCCTTCTATATGGACACTGCTCATTCCATATATGTGGCTTTTCCTTATTTACTTCTATTTTATTTTATTTAGGTTCATGTTTGCTTTTATAATCAGTACCAAGAAGAGAAGTTGTAGCATGACCAATGTTATTGGTTAATAAAAGTACAAAGAAGACAAGTTGTAACATGACCAATGTTATTGGTTAATAAAAGTACAAAGAAGAGAAGTTGTAACATGACCAATGTTATTGGTTAATAAAAGACTACATTTTATCAGACAACATCTCACAATGCAGTCCGGGCTGACCTGAAAGTTTTAAAATATACCAAGATGACCTTAAACTTGAAGTAAAAAATCCTGACTCTTGTTGGGAGCACAAAGGTCCTTGTGCCAATAGATCTTCAGGAAAACCGGAAATGTTATACACACAGAATATGGAAAGGACAGAAACCTGTTTTTCTACCCAGAAAGTTGGGAATTGAAAGTGATTAACAGCATGGTGATCTGAATTATCTGTTGATCCAGGGCATTTCAAGTTTCCACCACCAGGACTGGAGATGGCTAATAGCCCAAATGATCTTTATGCTATTTGGTCATTTAGCTAGACCCTTCCTTAGGCAATTACACTAATATATGTAGCCTATCTCTAGAACCCATCTTTTTCAAAGCAGTGAAATATACTCTTAATAGTGTCTCAATATACGTATGTGTCCTTGAGCACTCAAGAATGTGTTATATAAGGAAGCCTTACTCCAAAAGGTACTGTGTTTAAAAGGTATAGCATTAAACTGCTTGGCATCAGACTCCTGAAGTTTAGTCCAGCATGACAAAATCAGGTTGAACTGAGTTCTTATTCTCAACCCCCTTGTGCATCATTTCTCTCCTTGCCATGACTCCTGCAGGATCTCTCAATAGAACGTTAGGTTTGTATATGTGTACAACATCCACAGCCTGGGAAAAATAATTTCAAATAAAATATTTTCTTTTTTTTTTTTTTTTGGTTTTTCGAGACAGGGTTTCTATGTGGCTTTGGAGCCTGTCCTGGAACTAGTTCTTGTAGACCAGGCTGGTCTTGAACTCACAAAGATCCGCCTTCCTTTGCCTCCAGAGTGCTGGGATTAAAGGCATGCACCACCACCGCCCGGCTCAAATAAAATCTTATGTACTTTTTCTGGTTAATGTTAAAAGTTGTACCTGAACAGACAGGGTATGGTGGTGTCTGCATGTAACATAAAACTTAGAAAGCTGAGGAAGATAGATTTTAACATTTAGGGCATCTCATAAAAATTAAAACTCTTACCTGCAAAGTTTATTTCGTTTAAAAAGGGTGTTATGTTTTTTGTCATATTTCTAGGTTCACTACATTTATGAGATGGTCATCCAAAAATGATATGTAACTCTTGTCATAGAGTGAATTTCATGCTTTAGTATTTTGTAAAAAACTTTTGGGAATTAGTAAGACTATCTGCTTGTATTATAGTATGTGACTGTAGTGGTTTGAAAGAAAGAGGTGGGAACATGTTGAAGAAATGTATCACTGTGGGGGTGGGTTTTGAAGTCTTCCCCCCCCCGCAAGCTTCCGCCAGTGTGCCAGTCAATTGACTTTCATTTGCCTACAAAAGGGAGCACTCTTAGTTCCAGTATCATATCTGCCTGGATGCTGCCATGCTCCCCATCATGTTAATGGACTGAACATCTGTTGTAGGAGGTTGCTTGTTTTTTAAAAGCTGCTTAGCCCTGAAATAATCACTCAGAAACTATATTATTTGAAACACTGCTTGCCAATCAGATCACTATATTATTTGAATCACTCCTTGGCTAGGATATTGCTAGTTAACCTCTACAGCTAAAATTAACCAATTTCCAGTATTTTATATTTTACCATGAGAGTTGTGGTCCATTGGCAAGGTTTTAGCTGGCAGCTCACATCTTTCCCCTTTGGGCTCCATGGCATCTACCTGACTCCACCTCTTTTACTTGCCCCTCCCCTTCTTCCCTTTACCAAGATCATAATGCTCCCAATTGACTCAGGAGATCTTCTCATTTTCTACTTCCCATGTATATTATATTTATGTCTCTCTTAGGTTCCTCTTTGCTGTCTAGGTTCTCTGGGTTTGTGAATCATAGACTGGTTTTTCTTTTGCTTTATGTCTAAAAGCAACTTATTAGTGAATACATATTATATTTGTCTTTCTGGATCTAGGTTATCTCACTCAATATGATATTTTCAAGATGCATCCATTTGCCTGCAAATTTCAAGATGCCACTATTTTATTTAATGTAGTACTCCATTGTATAGATGTATCACATCTTCTTTATCCATTCTTTGGTGGAGGAGGGTTTAGGTTGTTTTCAGGTTCTGCCTACTACAAATAATGCTGCTGTAAACATACTTGAGCTCATGTCCTTGATGTATGGTTGAGCATATATCCAAAAGTGCTATTGCTGGGTTTTGAGGTAGATTTTTTCCTAATTTTCCGAGAAATTGCCATGCTGATTTCCAAAGCAGCTGTGCCAGTTTGCACTCCCACCAGCAATAGAGAAGTCTTCCCTTTATCTTTACTCTGGCATAAGCGGCCTTCAGTGTTTTTGGTCTTGTCTTTCTGACAGGTATAATATGGAATCTCAGAGTTGTTTTGATTTGCATTTCTCTGATGGCTAAGGATGTTGAGCATTTCTGTAGTTGTCTTTCAACCATTTTAGATTCATCTTTTGAGAGTTCTCTGTTGAGGTCTGTATCCCATTTTTAATTGGATCATTTGTTCTTTTGATGACCAAATTCTTGAGTTCTTTATATATTTTTCCAATGTGGAGTTGATGACTATCTGTTCCCATTCTGTAGTCTGATGTTTTGTCTTGTCCTTTGGTTGTGTCCTGAAGCTTCTCAGTTTCAGGAATTCTCATTTAGTAATTGTTTCTCTCAGTGTTTGTGAAACTGGAGTTAGATTTAGAAAGTTGTTCCCTGTCTTCAAGTATACTTCCATTTTCTCTTCTATGAGGTTCGGTGTGGTTGGTTTTATGTTGAGGTCTTTGATCCATTTGGACTTGACTTTTGTGCATGGTGATAGATATGTATACATTTTAATTCTTCAACATGTTGATATCCAGTTATGCCAGCATCGTTTGTTAAATATGCTTTCTTTTTTCCATTTTGTATTTTTTGCTTCTTTGTCTAAAATCAGGTGTTCGTAGGTATGTGGATTGATATCTGGGCCTTTGATTTGGTTCTATTGATCCTCTTGTCTATTTTTATGCCAATACCAGGCTTGTTCAGTACTGTAGCTCTGTTGTAGAGTTTGAAGTCAGGGATTGGGAAGCCTCCAAAGGTTACTTTATTGTATAGGATTGTTTTGGGCATACTGGATTTTGTTTTTGTTT
>JAQHUG010000068.1:7815047-7836728 GCA_028555095.1 Dicrostonyx torquatus | reverse complement strand
GGACTGACTGAGAAGCCAATGATAATGGCACAGGGACCTATCTATCTCTTCTGCATGTATTAGCTTTTCGGGAACCTATTCTATATGGATGCACATCTTCTTAGACCGAGATGGAGAGGGGAGGGTCTTGGGCTTTCTACAGAGCAGGGTATCCTGCCCCATCTTAAGAAAGCAGGGGGAGGGTGGTGGGGTAAGGGAGGAGCGGGGGGCCCTGGGACAAGGGGAGTAAATGTAAATTTTTCTTTAAAATTTAATAAAAAATGAAAAAAAAAGAAGTTCACATCCTTGCTTCTTTCTGTAAGAATAAAATAATGAAAATAAATATAATGTTCAACCATGGGGAAATATTTAAATGGTAGCGGTTCCATGGCCATATATTTGCATGCTACAGCCTTTTTCTGCCTTTGGGTTTGATTCCTAGGGGAGGAATTGCTGAGTCAAGAAGTATACAAATTTAGTTTTCGGATAACTTATTTTCACATTTTCCCTCTGAGTTGCTGTAGCAATTTTCAATCCCATTAGCAAGGATCAGGTCTGCCCATTTTCTTCCTCAGTACCAGTCCATTTATTTATCTATTTTCAAAGATGACAGTTAAGTTTTTTATCCTATTCTGATTTTCCTGTAAGTGAAAGGATTGTAAGCATGGAAGACAGGGCTTATAAGAAATACAAATAGGCCAGGTCTTGGTGGCATACGTCTTTAATCCCAGCCGTCAGGAGACAGAGGCAGACAGATCTCTATGAATTTGAGGCCAACCTGGTCTATAAGAGCTAGTTCCAGGACAGGCTCTAAAGTTACAGAGAAACTCTGTCTTCATATATATATATATATATATATATATATATGAAATACAAGTAACTTTTCAATAAACTGCAAAGAATTAAAATAGCAACACAAAGATATAAGAACATTAGATATTTTACAATACTTTTGCTTATTATTTTCTTGGTCACATAGTATCTCAAAATAACCTATAAGTGTATGGGTGTGTTGGTGCCTTGTCTCATTATATAAGTGAACATAAATTATCTTCTTTGATTGGCCCTGCGCTTACGGTCATATCATAAAGAAAGTAGTCACAGAACTAATAATATATTTCATCGAGTTAATAGGCATGGCTTGTTTCAGAAAGGAAGCCAACACGTTTTTAGCTGATAGTGGAAAGCAGCTCACATGTCACCGCTGGACAGAGGTTGGGAAAACTGACTGCCGGAGCATCTCTCACTCCTGCTCACCCTCACATTACACAGCGTCTCTGCACCCATTTCAGTTCTACTGGCAGCCTTTGTGTTCACCACCTGGATTGCTCCGTGACCACAAATGGCACCTTCTTCTGGTGCGAGTGCAATAGCGTCACTTTTACCACAGTCTTCATTTTCTGTGCCAAACGAAGGACAAACCTGTGAATTCTCTGTAACCAGCAACTAAACTCTGTGCACAGAGGGTTTCTTCCTCGTGGGAGTCTCCCAGAGCTAGGAAAGCGCCTCCCTTGCCCAGCCAACTCCCAGAATTGCTTGTCAGTGAAATGAAAGCAAGGCATTTGATGACTGCAACGGGAGAGGCTAGCAGTATAGAATCCAAACCAAGTGTTATTATTATCTGAATAGGCCAAATCCTTACAGGAAGATCCGGTCACCCAAATAAGCAGAGCAGTCGGAAAAGAAGCTCGAGAAGCCTGAACAGAACCTTTGACTCCTTATCATCCATTTAGAGGTGCACACTGAAATCTTTTCTAGTATAATAAGTGTCCAGGGAAAGAGATGGGTTAGTGTTCAAACAGATGGGTTCAAGACCAAGTGCTGGGCTCTTGAACAGGAAGTTTTTCCATGCTAGCTCCAAAGGTAGTTCAAAGAGGCCCCTCCCCTGGGGCTGCAGACATGCAGAAAGATAGGCCTCTCCAGATTCACACACACACACACACACACACACACACACACACACACACACACACACTCCACCTAGATTTCACATTAATTTGCAGGTGATATTTTCTGACTAAGACTGTAATCGAGGTTTCTTTACCTTTTTCTTGTTTAACCCTTGGAAAGCATGTGAGCAAGTCTGGTGACATTTGTTAGAGCTGTGTGTGGAGGTGCCTGTAGCTGCCTGAGCATGGGCCTCTTGAGGTTCCCTGCACCTGAGCACTCTAACAGTGGCTGAATGATTGCCCATCACTATCCCTGACGAGCTATAGGCATGGGGAAGACTGATGAAGCAGGAGCCTGATTCTCATAAATAATCTATTTTTTCCTTTTTGCATGGCAGAGGTTGTTTAGAGTTGCTGTGTGATCACACATTGGCAGCTTTATTCCTCAGATTTGAATGCTGAGAACAGGCTGTCATTAACACTTGTACTCTCTTATGCAGATAGAGCACAACAGTTTGCTTTTCAATTAAAGGGCTATTGTAGTGAGGACAGCATAGAAGAGGGAACTGGGTTTGAGAGTAGCAGGGTATCCCATAGCCAAAAATACACTGTACTAAGTAAGTTCCATCTTTAACCCCTTGCAGTTGGTGACCATCAAAAGAGGAAGGAAGCCAGAGATAAACGATATGTTTTAGCAAGAGTTAAAGGATTGATTTTCACATCAGCCACTTGAATGAGCGATTCTCTCTCTAGTGCAGGAGGTAGCTCCTCTCTAAACGTTAGCGTCTATGGATTTGAATAATGGATAAGGAAGTGCACAAACATCACGATTTTCAGATTTCTCCTGCTGAATCAGGACAGCTTGTCCAAGGCGTCAGGGAGAAAGCTATTCTTCACCTAGGAAACACTGCAACAGGGGAGCCAAATAATGACATTGAAACACACACACACACACACACACACACACACACACACACAGAGAGAGAGAGAGAGAGAGAGAGAGAGAGAGAGAGAGAGAGAGAGAGAGAGACCCGAAAGGACTGTGTTGGATGAGACTGAGGTCGAATGATCACCGGCAGTGAGCTAGAGGTGGGTGGGCCACAGATCAATTTACTGCTGTAATTTTCATTCCACTGGAGTCTGTGTGGGGGCATAAGGACAGGAAAGTCAGAATGCTGCAGGAAGAGCAGGTTGCAAAGGGCGGAATGGGGGAGGGATTCTAATTATTTTTTTTTTCCTGACTAGAGTGCTCCATGATGCTATCCTTAGAGACCCAGGTACTGCCAGACTGACAGTCATTCCTAGAGGGAATATTCCTTGAGCAGATGTCCAGAGTTTTCCTGACAACCAAACCGAGACATTAAAATATTTTAAAATGATAATAATAATAAATAATGCCACCTGACACTGTAAGAACTAGAGTGTGTGATAAAAACCAATCCTACAATTTAAAACGATTGCATCATTATAAGAATGGGTTGGAGGGGCCCAACTAAATAATGCAGGACTCTAAATTTTCTTTGAAAAATTATTCATATGCTTGTTTCCTGGCAGAATAAGAGGAGCATTAGGGAGAGGTCATCTGTCTGAAAAAAGCTAGGTTGAAGGCTAAGTCACAAGGGAACATATCAGGGTCATTTTACTTCTCAGTAAAGTCACCAAGCAGGTGCAGGATGGAGGCAGACAGCTTCTTTAAAACAAAACAAAACAAAACAACAATTGAGCAAGCAGCCATATGTAGAGCTATGTAAACAGGACACTTCTGATCCCAGGAGTTAACAGAGACAGTGCCAGAGAAATGAGTCACTGAAGCGTGGCTATGAAACCCAAGGCCCAGCCTGAGGCTGAGTCATCTCAGCATCAGACCTAACTCACCTCCTCTGCCTTCTGGAACAGTTCCCCCAGATAAGATAAGTGAGAGAGACCCCTAGTCATAGCTCCTAGGAATGTTGATCCTGTGAACAAATAAGCCTGAATACTTAGGATTTTGACACACTGAAATTGTTTGACTTATGGTACAGGATTCATATATTAACAGAACCACCATATTTTTGCAGGTTTGATTATGACACCTGAATTCTAGTTACTTTATTGCCTTGGTGCATATAACAATAAGATTACAAAAGCAAGAGACCTTGAAATAGTCAAGTTAAGATAAATAGAATTTCTTACTCTATGTATAACTAGACCCAAATGAAATGTGCACACTTAGTTCATTAGAGTCAAACTGAAAATCTATGTTTATCCCTCACAGTAAAAGGCAATGAACAAATTTATGCAGAATCTCATAAATAGTAACTTATATTTTGATTACCCAAGGTTAGAAATATTCATCCTAAAATTACTCACCTCTTTAACATGCGTCCGGTACAAATATAGATATGTATGAATCTACTTGTAACTGGCTCAATCAGAGGATGCAAGACATATCATAGTTTCTTTACCTCCTTAAAATAGATTTAATACCTCAGAGTGAAATAAAAAAATGCTCTTTAAGAAATGTGGAGACTATCTCCAGACAAGAGTCTAAAAATGGATGTGACTGAAGTCTTAATCTACGGAGGCTGTCATTTTAGAAATTGCTCCTATGACTACATGATACTGTTGTCAACTGGTAGTTCCTGCCATCTGTCCCAAAGTGCTGTGCTGCTTTCTCAGACTTCAACATGGATGAACCTAGAATACATAATGCTTAGTAAAATAAAATGAGCATAGAAAGACAAATACTGCTGCCCTTATCTTATGTGAAAGCATGGAAAGCTGCTTTTTTATAAGTCAGAGGGTGTTCACCAGGACTCACACAGGTGGGGAAGAAAGGAGATGATGGTCAGAGAACATCCATTTTGAGCTGGATGTTAAATAAGTTCTGGGATCCAGATTTGTACATGATGCTTCTGATGATCATGAGGATTAGAGGATAGTGTGCATCTGAAATTTGCTAGTAGTGTTATCTCCAGTGTTCTTACTATGCACTGGTAAAGGAAACAAACAAGGTCACTGAATATGTTAAGCAACTTGGTGATCCCTTTATAGATTAACATAAACATCACTTTATACACTTTAAATATAAACAGTATTTTTCTGTCAATTATACCTCAGTGAAACACAGCACAGTAATACTTGCTCTGCTTTAAGGAGGCTCTACATGTCCTTCATAGAAAGTCCCCAATGTCCTGCCCTTCCGAAGCTCTCCCTTTCCTGAGGTACTGGATTATACTACCAGTTTCTGCCACCCCCAATCTAGCCTGTCATTACTTTGAGGAGAGGTAAAGATTCCTCTCTGAGAAACAGATTCTAGCCTTTTTGGAAATGCGTTTATGTTGTGTCCCCTTCATCTATATTAGTTCTTAGAAACAACAATGTTGTCATTAACTTCCTGTTACTGTATAAAGTTACACAGTGTATAGCTTTAAAGGTTGCTCACTACCTCTATTCTGAAAACCTTCTGAGATGGTTTATCATTGAAAAGAGCTGTAGAGCTATTGACACAACTAGGTAATAGTGAAGCTCATAAGCATAAGAGATGCCTAAAACTTGCTTTAAAGGATGTTTTGAATGCAAAGCAGCTGGACACCAGTTGTTTAAAAGATCTTGTTAGTTAGCGACCAGTATTGAGTTTACTGATCTGTACTTAAGCTTCGCTCTTCCCTTAACACTCCAGCTAATGAGATCAGTAGTTGATCATGCTGGTGTGATGGATGTTTATTCTGAAGCGGATACACTTGCTGAGGGGCATCCAGTTACCTAGAATCATCATATTTCTTGGTTTCCGATCTTAGTGTTCCTCTTCAAACATGATTTGACTCTGAATCCTGGCTGTTGTGATTTCGATTTGAAATGCTCCCAACCCCACATAACTTTCCTGTTTAAGGATTAGTTACCCAAGTAGTGGCACCGTAAGAAAGTGATTGGGTTGTGAAGACACATCTTTAGTGAGTGGATTAGTCTTTTGATGACTTTATAATTTCTTGACATTATTGGTAACTGGCAGAAACTTTTAGGAGCTAGGGCCTAACTGGAGAAAGAAGATGACTAGAAATACATTCTTGAAGAATATCTTTCTCTGCCATTATTTAGTAGCATAATGTACAAAACATCTCTTATCAGATCCAAATTATTGGAGTCAATGAACAATTAACCATGGACTAAAACTTCTGAAATTATGAGTCAATATGAACCTTTTCTTTTTACTTTTTGAGAAACTCTCTCTCTCTCTCTCTGTGTCTGTGTGTGTGTGAAAGAGAGAGAGAGAGAGAGAGAGAGAGAGAGAGAGAGAGAGAGAGAGAGAGAGAGAGATTCCTGTATCCTAAACTACCTGCAAACTCATTGTGTAGCTAGGGATGACCTTGAATGCTTTCTCCTCTTGCCTCCACCCACCAAGTCCTAAAATTCCTGGCAGACATCAGCATACCAAACCTTTTCCTCCATTTAAGTTGTTTGTGTCAGGTATTGTTTTACAACTGTTAATGACTAGCATACGTACATACAGTGAACTTCTCAAAATCTGACAACACAGCAAAAGGAGCAGTATTGTTAAAATAACCCCATATGGTTGTTATAAACAGAATTTTTAACACAAAACTATACCATAAATACATTATTTGAAACTTACTGATGATGTTTTAAATATGATATTTCAGTAGCACAACATTTGTGTTTTCATATATTTTGCAATATTCAAGATATACCTCAACAGAAAGAAAAAGTCCAATATGTTTTAATAGTTATAATTAAGGTCTGGAAACATCAACAACTATTGATATAGTGGAGAATAAAATTGAATGTTTTCTGATCTCCACTTTATGATAGTGTATATTAATAAATAGCCAGATGTAAGATCATATTATAGTCAAGAAAGTTTTAAAAAGTACTTTCATTTCTTTATATATGGATCATAGAATTAACCTACAACCATTTTCCTAGAAAACATATAGATCACAATGATGCTTATGAGTTATTCTGTATAGATGCATCAAAGTGACATAAAAGTAAAATAAATATAGTCATGACTGAAAGACAGCTCGTTTATATATCTCTAGGTAAAAAAACATTGCTCATTTTTAAAAAGTTATCTTGTTTTCTAGAATCACTTATATTTTAAATGTTTGAGTGTTTTAATTTTTATAAGCACACTTGAATTTCTTCCTTTCTTATTACACTTCCTTGTGGGAATGAGGCAGTGTTTGCAGAGAGAAGAGCGATTTGTAAGTTGCTCCAGGCAGCAGTTTCCTCATTCATTTGATAGAGACTTACTGTGTTAGTTACTAAGTATATATCTGTGGGAAAGAACAATCTAAGCCACAAAATGAGAAATAGCCCACGTTAAATTAACGATTATGTTTCAACTTGCAAGTAGATATACTTTCTTGGTTTCCATTAGCTATTTTTTTTTCCTGAATGTGTTCTTAATACTAAGAACACAAGGCTATTAAAGCATGGCATTTCCATCAGTTATCTTAGCTGTAAACTGGCTGTTTCATCTCATAGTGTGTCTCATTATACTTGTGACTGTATTAGTTAAAGAATGTCAGATGATGCTTTCAAAGATAACTAGACAATTCAAATATGAAAATTCAGCAAATTCTGTGAAGGTGTACCTTCCAGTTAAAAGTTGTTTATACTAACACCTAAGAGTTGCTATCCCTTACATTTTATATCCTGGCATTCATCTAGTCTCCAACAGTCACATACTTGTTTTAAAGGGAAGCAAAGTTTTGTAACCACTCTTTAATTCATTTAATTGTTACACATTAAGTAATTGTTCAATTACAATGAATCAGTATCATAAAAATAATTCTATAGTCCACGACTCCTTAGGAAAACCATTAACCCATTTATTTTTCTTGCATGACATTGTTATAACTATTTGTATATCAGAACATTTCTGGGGCTTATTTTCTTTATTATATCAGCTATCCTTTATTGTTATCATCCAAACTTTTGTCTCTGTTCAGTTTTCCTCTGCTTTAATTGCTTCTTTCTTAGAAATTATAAAGAAATAGTCAAACTGCTAGTGGTGATAAACGTCTGTTTAACAAGAAAGTGGCCATGATCTTCAATTGATTTTAGAATGAATAATTGATTTTGATATTGAGATTTTGTATCCAATATGCAGGATAACAACCTTTAGTGCTAGAATTTCTCTCTCACACACACACACTCTCTCTCTTCCTCTGTGTGTGTGTGTGTGTGTGTGTGTGTGTGTGTGTGTGTTTGTGTGAATGTATACCTAACTTTTGAAACTATCACTACTAGTGTTATTGTACATATTGGGGAAAGGGAAGGTTAATACTAATTAATAAATTATCACTGAATGCTGCATTCACTTAATTGATCTTTTTCTCTCACTAATCTCAGTAACAAGAACATCTACAAGATTGTTAATTTACAGGGTGGTCATTCTTCTCAGTTGTCCTACAAAATCCATAATTTATTGTTATGTTCCTATAGTATGCCTTAGAGCAATTCTTCTTCCTCTAACTATGACCTATATTCCCATATTTGAACAGTGAATTCTATAATCACATTACTAGTGAGAGACTCAGGAAGTTAAAAGTAATAATATGAAACATTAAATTGCACACACAGACACACATATTAAAAAGAAATTACTGGTGATAAATAACCAATAACAAAACAGTAGATAATCAGAATTTGGGTCCTAAAATGACTCCCTAAACTAAGGTTTCTATATCATATCTTGGTTTTCCCAATATCTAATGGCATAAGTTTTGGTGAAAAGAACTAATTATGAAGGTAGGATCACTGAAGGTCATTCCTTGGAGACTCAAGTACCGGAAGGATCAGCCACATAATTCAGCACATATAGTATAGCTCTCTATGCAAATTTAAACAACCTTATATGTATAGGACTTGGTGAGATGGTAGCACTGAAAGAGTCAGACCCATGGTTAATCCATGCTGCAGGGCAAACTTAGAAAAACACTCATTTCTTTGGGCCCCAGTGTCATCACAAAATACATAAAGTCATTGGAATGTGGTAAGGGAGTCAGAAATCTAGATTCTCTTTATCAGGTATCTTCAGAGCTAACCCCAGAGGCAAACTTAATATAGAGGACTACAGTTGTCACAGTGGAAGCAGGGAACTAGAATTCTGTTCTGCCTGATGTCTTTTCACTTCTACAGTAATTTAAAATACAAATGGGAAAAATATAGGAAAGATAACTGATAAGTAACTTTTCTCTTAAAAAACCTGTATGCTTAAAGATTTCATTAAAATGTTCTACCAATCACTGAAAAGAATATGGAGACTTCAGTCTCTAGTCATCAAATGTAAATGGCACTCAATTAACAATCAAGCAGAGATTAAAAACAATGGGTCACTATGTTTATACTGAAAACATGGCTCTCTTCACTTTTCACCTCACCAGTAACTACAGATGGTTGACAGAGAAAACTATTATTTCTCCTTTAAGAGGAGGAACTAGACCTCAATGATATTCACAAGACAATTTCGAACAACTATTAAAAATGACAATTATTTACAGAAGTATTTAATCCATGTACTGCTCCATCAAACATATCTCCTTTTATAATCAAAGAATATAAAAATGGGGTTGAGCGATAAAAGATTAAATATCAAAAAAAAATTACCCATGAGTACTGTAGAGCAGTAATAGAGCAGCTATCCAGTAAATAAAATAACCCAATTTTTGGGGGCATAATATTAGCAATTTCTTTGGCAAGGTAGGAATAGCATTTATCAGTAAATCCTGCCCAATTCTCATGATGTTTATGCTTTGTAAACACATTTTTAGTAGCAGAAAACAGAGCTAAAACCAAAGTATTAAATAAAAAGAACCCATTGGCTAGAACCAAAAAGGCCGATGTAGATATGCTGAGACCTGAGGTGGAAACTTAGAAGCCTCTGTTCTTGACTCTGCATGGCTCCTGCGTAATGTCTTCTTTTCATGTTTGTGTTGTGTTAATATGAAGACAGTTTTGGGATTTAGGATTCCTGGAATTTTCTTAGTATCTACAGTACAACTACATGAATTCATGGAAATTGGAGCAGTTTGACTTTATACTTTTTATGCTATTATGTCATTTTTGCTTGAAAAATGAATTTCTCTAACTGACCACGTTTTTTTTTTAATAAAGTGGTAAATACTAATTACCACTGGCTTTGTCATTATTCTAGCATGTACCGTTTCTCAAATTAATTTAAAATTCCTACATCTCCTTAGACAAAGACACTGTATGAAAAAAACCATTTACTTCCTTAATTTCTCTTTAGTATCTTTAAATATATGACGTCCTCAGTTGATACATTTATTTGCTTCTTATATATCCATTAATTCTTAAATAGAACAAAATCTGCAATAAAGTAAAAATATTAATCTTCAACCTAGAAAACTTTGTGACTGTTAAGAAGGGAACTACAATGAATACCTTGTGGAAATATGTGTCATCTTTCTCAAATCACAGACAGACATTTGAGGTACAAAATTGGTAGACAAAGTATCCAAAAAGAATATCTCTGCTAAGTAACTAAACAGAAACCCACTCCAGAAGTCTGATTTATTGATCACAGGATTTCTAATTTTTAATACTAGCAACTAAAAGACCTTTTATCTTCCTCAATCTCTTGATAGTTTTCTGAATTTTATCGGTGACTGAGAGATTTTCACTACATATTTGCATTCTAAACTAAGACAATGATAGTATTCCTGCCAATTTCCCAGGTATATGAAAATGGCTTTCAAATTGCTTAGAGGTTTATAAACATGAGGCCTAGATGTTTATATTGCTAAAAATGTGGTAGTCATGAGGGATCCTACAACAGAGAATTATGACATCTTGACAAAGAAGCCATCCAACTCCACAGGAAATTACTTCCAATACCAGCATCATTTGCACATCAAAGTTTGAAGTGAGTGCTTAAGCAAAATCAGAGTCATTAACTTTCACTTGATTGAGCTCAGACACCCCTAGGTAACTTTCTCAAACTTCTCCCATTCATAGATGACACAGCTGGGTAGAAATTAGTCTCTAAAAATACTTTCACACAACCGGCTTGTTTTCTAGTCACTGTCTGCTTATGTTATGCTCATTCCATCTGTCAATAGATGTGAGTCACACATTCGACCTTTCAGCTTCACTTGCGCACATAAATTTCTTCCAATTTCCTGTGAAACAAACACTTTTAACTCTTTAGGGTTTTGTAATTCGTGCACAGGTCATTTGGGGATGATTCAAAGAACAAACTAAGCTCTCAACTATGTGACAAATTTGGCATGAGCACTTTATTATTAGGCTAGAATGTCTCTTACTGTTTGACTAATAAATGAAGACCTACATAGAGGGACTGATATAAATGTATATTTTTATTTATATATTTTTATGTGCACAAACAAAATGCTGCATGATACAGAACAACTGAAAGCTAACCAGATTAGAGAGGTACTTACCCACTCCAGTACCCCTCAGTCCTTGGTCTCCTGTGATGACTCATGTGAGCAAACACTGGGATACTAAGTTGAAGAAGCTAAGCTTAGCCCTTTATACTGTCAGCTTGGGCTCATGATTACTATATTACATTTGTCTGATCTTGATTTTAGTCTCACTGTACAATAAATAGTGTATTGGCAGAAACATATTTATATTTTGAGAAATTATATTGGAGTGAATTTAAATTAAAACAAGCCTTTTATTTAGCAAAAATGCGAGCTTTCCCCAAATTCTTTTGTGATAAGGGAAAAAAGCACAAAATGACTGAATAATAGAAACAGCAGAATTGGCAAACTGAAAACATGGCAAACGAAACATATGTTCTTATCTTGAAAGTCAGTCTTGCCTCAAAGAAAGAACAAGACCACTTTCTTCTGCTTTTTCTTGGTTACCAATCCCACAGTAGCTGAAGTGGTGCTAAGGCTATTTCTACAAGGACTATAAAAGGGAACCATATCACAACTGTGTGGGAAACTATGAATAAAAGATAGTTTACCTTTGTGCTGAAATGCTATGGACTTCCCTCCATGCACAGTTGGCTTTCTTGTTACATTATAAATTTCCTGCCTTACAGAAATTTTCAAAATGTTCTGTCGTGTGAACACAGTTCTAGGGACAACAGAACAAATAGTAACGGAGGGAACAATCCACAATATAATTAATCTGTCCCATGTGTGAGCAAGTAGGATGAAGTATTTTCTCTGGTTACATGCCACATAGAGCTCAGGGATCCTGGTTCACTAAACGTTATGCCATGTTTTCTATTCTGTGTCTCTATCTGTACAAGTCAAAGATTAGCCAGATAATTCCAGAAGAATATATGCTAACACTTATCCTTAACTTAAAGCTTTGAATCCTAGTGCAGTTCTTTTTCGAAACTTTTGGTTGCTTTTGTGAGTGAATCTGAACTATTAAAC
Source organism: Dicrostonyx torquatus (assembly GCA_028555095.1). Classification (NCBI taxonomy): domain Eukaryota; kingdom Metazoa; phylum Chordata; class Mammalia; order Rodentia; family Cricetidae; genus Dicrostonyx; species Dicrostonyx torquatus. The sequence continues at coordinate 7,824,472 of JAQHUG010000068.1, read as the reverse complement.
AAAGACAAATTGAACAGGAGCTAAGGATCAGCATATGGCCATAACAACAGGCTAGAGGAGCTTATTAACATATAGGACCAAGTGAGAGCCAAGGAGTCGAAAATAAATGGGGCTAAATGAATGATGTAGACATATATTCCAAATTTACTTGGAAGAGAAATGAGACACAGCTCCAGGTGGTTTAATAGAGCGAACTCAACAGGGAAATTGTACACATAAACTCACTGCGGCAGGTGCTACACACACAAGATGTGCACAAGACAAAACCAGCAAATGACAACAATGGAAGGCAGAGGGACTTGTGAAATCACACAGCTAGCTGAGGATCCACTATTGACTGATGGTTTCTGGGGCCATGACAGTCAGTTTATTTCAAGGACATCACCCCTGAAAGGCTACTTACGCACTAGTAGGTTTTCTACACCAATGCACATTTAGGCATCATGAAGTTTACTGAGTGGGTTTTAGGCAAGACCACCTGAAACAGGAGGGAAAGTGCTCTGTGTGTGGGGTCATATGGTAGGAATAGCAGTGAAGGAAATGAGGGTAGATTGGTTTGATCTAAATCAATAATTTTTAAAAAATTAAACCATAATTATTAAAGAACTTTGCGCTCACATAAATGAGATCTGGACTCCAATTTCAACTTTACAGATGAATGGACTTCTACAACTAACTGGATAGTTTCAGCTGTAATGGAAAAAAATGGTTGGCCTTGGTAGCAAGGCCTACATTTATTTGTAAAGCTTGACCAACCTCTATAGGCAATTTTGCTTTTCTTTCATTCATCACTGTATTCTCTACTCCCCTTTTAGACCATGGAATCACCTCCCTGGATTGAGTTTCTGGTACAGCCTTCTATAGATTAGTTGTTTATTCTTGTTCTTTCTTTTAAATTTCCTTATTCCCCCAAAAGTACTGAGTCTTCTTCCCACTTTTTTCAGATTCACCATATTGAAAAAAATTAAAATAGAAAAACACTGTATGAGTAGGATATAACTAAGAAATAGAAAATCCTAAGTGAAGACTAAAGCAGGACATGAAATAAGGGGTATACCTAGTAGATAGAATGCAGTGCTAAACTTAGAACAAGCACAAGCCACAAGGTCAAACACAATTCATTAAGAAAATAGAAATGATGTATCTCCATGAAACTTAGACAGTAATTTCAACTTCGCTGAAAAAAAAAAGTTTGTCAGCAAGAGAAAATCATTGAAGTCCCACAGTGAAGAGAAGTCTTTGAAGATAGAAAAGACATACATACAGGAATTTTTGGTGCATCAGAAACAAAAAAGAAATGATGTTAAATATGATTCTGAATCTATCTAAAAGGTATATTGATAAAGAAAAGCAAAATGTCTGTTGAAAATGAAACTTCTGGGAGGAATGTCAATCTAAATGATGACTCTTTCTAAGAAGTTGATGGAGCTAGCCTCTCAGGAAGCATATAAAGATTGAGGGGTACATCTTAGTGGACAGTAACTCCCCCTTTTCCTCTGTTTACACTGTTTCAAAACTGAAAGTTTTATCAATTGACTAGGTGTTCATGCTAGAACTCGTGTAGCTGTCAGTGCGTGAATAAACAGGTAACAAAATGGAAAGAAAGTAAGAGGCCCACTCATATTACTGTGTAAAATCTAGATATTCTGGAGGGTGCTCAATGTGTTCAGAGAAAAATATAAAAAAAGGCGAATTGTTCTGCATGTACTCCACAGTGTTTAAGGCTGGTTGCCTACTGTCCAGTTTTTCACGTTTTAAACAAAAACCCGCTGAAACATTTTTTGTGAGCCTTCAGTCACATTGTGAGGTGAGTCTGAACAGGTGGGGAGCCGAAGTGACACAGCAAACAATATGACTCTTTCTTGAACACTAGTTGGTTATACAATATCAAATGACCAGACCTGAAAATATATATATACAAGTAACTTATAGACTGAGCAGCTCATACCTATTTATTTAGAAATGTGTGTGTGTTTTTGTATTTGTCTCTGTAGGAACTTAAAGAAAAAGAGACCATTAACTTGAAAGAGAGCAAGGGGCATACACTTGACTGGTTTGAAGGAAAAACGGCAAGGGAGAAATGATGTAATTATATTACAATCATAAAAATATTAAAATATAATTGAAAACCTAGGTTACTGGTTCACTGTCACTTAATCTCTTTAGTTATTAAGATCCACATCTATATAATAAGATAACTATATCTTCCATAACTGAGTTTGGACTCTATGTATATAGAACATACACATTCATACATGTGTTTATATATGTTCAGGTATATTATGTATTTATGTAAAAGGTATACATTTGTGTAGTTATACACATATATATCTAAGTGATGGTCAATTCTTTGTCAGCTTGACATCAGCTATAGTCATCTGAGAGGAGGGAGCCACAACTGAGAAAATGACTCTATAAGACTGAGCTGTAGATAAGTATGGATGGCATGCCCTTAATTAAGAACATTGAGAGATTGATGGGAGAGGGCCCAGCCTATTGAACATGAGGACATACCCGGGACAATGGTATTGGATTGTATAAGAAAACAGGCTGAACAAACCATTAGACAGCACTATTCCATGGCCTCTGCACCAGCTCCTGGCTACAGGTTCCTTCCCTGACTGAGTTCCTGTCTGGACTTCCTTCAGTGATGAACAGTGATAAGGAATCATAAGCAAAATAAACCCTTTTCTTTCCAAGTTGACTTTGACCATGTTCATATAGAACAGCAAAAAAGACATATATGTGTATATATATATATACATATATGTATATATGTGGGGGTATGCATATATATAGGATATTATATAGCTACTCAATACATAGGGATTTCTATCAATAAGAATCACATGTCCTTCAAAGGCTTTGTGGTGTGTATTGGCTGTATATATAGGCTTCAATGAATAACAGCCTTACTCAGTTTGATAATGTGCATTTAAGCATTTGCTTTAGTCGAAATTGTCTTCACATATATAAGTAATGAATCTTAAGCAAACTGATGTTTTAAAATAAAATACAGAAGACTTATTTAGTAAATCTTTAGGATATATATATATATATGCACTAAAAATTGTAAAATTTTGTACTATACATAGAATTTCTAATTTTATTGTTCATTACTTATTTGTTGAAATATTAAAGAAGAAAAGTTTCATTAAAATGGTTAAAATTCAGAATTTAACTAATTTGCCAAAGCATTCCTCTCCAATTAAACTTACTATTTTTATGAATTATTATTATGTTGGTGCAAATAGATGTTTGTGATGACAACTCTGCCAACCACATGATGACACTAGATAGTTTATAAGAACATGTCCAATAAAATAAGAATAATTTAACACTCATTTACTTTTGAAAACTTATACAAAATTTAAGAAAATTAGGAGAAAGTCGAAACAAATTTTTTTGGGATTTGTTTCTGATTAGCATTTTGCAAGCTAAAACCATTCAGTATACCACAGAGCACTCAGCCTGTATAATTTAGTAGCAGTGTGTGCTGTAAGGTATCAATTTTCCAATATGCTGACCCTCTGGTTGACCAGGTGTGGCCACCATTGCCACTGCCTAGGGTATGAAAGAGGGTATGAGGGCATGTCACTAGCCTAGAAATGGATTCAAGTTGAAAATGAGAAGTTTCATTTTAACTGTGTATTAATTCACACTCTTGTAAATCTGAGCATCCACGTAACCATAACTTGTGTGAGTGCTCATCTATATATAGAGAGATATAAAGCTATATCTATATAGCTTTGCCTTAACTAACTACTATTTATGCCATTAGAAAAGCAAGTAAATTCACATACCTTTTAGGACAGTAAGATTTAAAAAGAGCTGATTAAAAATGTGCTACATTAGTCATCTTTATTCTTTCATGTTGATATTTGTCTTATCCCAACCTTAATATGTAACCATGGAAATTTTTATTATATTAGATAAACTAAATTATACATGCATATACACATAATTTTCAAATATATGTTTGCAACAGTGAAAGTCTCATCTTTTTGTGTTGTATTTTCTTGACACCTTTGAATCTGTTTATATTTGACACTGGAGCAATTTCCTTTGTCTTTGTTTTTTGACATATTTGCTTGATAAGGAAAGCCACACACACAACATATTTATGTTAAGAATAAACCAAAAAAATCTATTATACAAAAGTATTTGAAAATGGTAACTGTTGAGGCTGGGTAAATGACTCAGTGGCTGAGTGCTTCCCACTCTTCCATCTAACATCCAAGTCAGGTGACTGCAATCTCAGTGATTGTTTTCCACTTTTTGTCTTAAAATCTGAGTCAGTTGGGTGTAATCCCAGCTCCATGTGATCCAATGCCCACTTCTTGCCTCTGAAGTCACACTCATATCTTGCATACCCTCACACAGAAACATACACATACATACATATGAATAAAAGTTAAATTGTCAACATAGTTTAAAATATAGTTGCTGAGATTCCATGGATGTAGTGGTGTAGAAGTTCCTTCTGTTTGTGTGTTGCTTTCATTGGGTAATGAATAAAGAAACTGCCTTGGCCTAGTCGATAGGACAGAACTTAGGTAGGTGCAGTAGGCAGAACTGAATGCTAGGAAGAAGGGCAGAGTGGCAGATGCAATGGATCTCCTGCCTGAGACCTGGTTAGAATCTTGCCAGTAAGCCACCTGTGGCGATACACAGGTTAATATAAATGTGTTAAATTAAGATGTAAGAATTAGCCAAAAAGAAGTTAGAGCTAATGGGCCAGGCAGTGTTTAAATGAATACAGTTTCTGTGTGATTATTTTGAGTATAAATAGCCAGGCTTCCAGGATGACAAGCAGCTCACTCCTCCTGTTACAATGTAGCTTCTCACATTAGTAGGAGAATCAATCATACAACAAACTCATTGGTCCTCTGGTTCTTAGCATTTTCCAAACCCACTCCTGCAATACGCCCTAAGTATTAGGTATGGGAGTGTTCTTTAGATGTGTCCATTGGGACTCCTCAATGTGAGCTGAACCAGGATGACACCAAGGAACATGTCAGACTGGACAGAGAAAAGACCATGAAGCCTCAGCTATACACAAAGCACTAAGAAAACTGAGAAATCCTGGGGATGGGAGAGGTGTCCTTACCCATGGAAGAAACATCAATAGGCCAACATCAGTCAGTGCTGAAAACATACACAAATATCATTAAATGGACTAACAGCTTGTATTTAAGAATACATATACAATACCAATAATAAAAAAATAGGTCATCGTACACTTAAAGGATAGCATGATGGAGGATTATATGAGAGGGTTTGAAGAGAGAAAATGTGGGGGGATGTTATAATGAAATTATAATCTCAAAAATAAAACAAATATTAAAAAATCATGGAAAACAATATATAATTAATGTACTAATAGAAACTATACTTACTGTCTTCTCATGGGTCCAGAGCTTAGTTAATCCCTTTTTTATGAGTTGTTTTATTATTGAAATAGATTAGCTTATAGACCCTCCTCTACAGTTTACCTTATGTTGACAATGACTTGAAAAGTTATGTTCATGGTACATACTTTGTAGATGAATGGTGCTGAGAAGAATCTTGGCTTCACTTTTCTGGGAGGTCAATCAAGTACAACATCACCACCAAGGAATGTACTAACTGTGATCCTACCAATTCATTTGTAAATTAACATGTATAATACCAAATACACTAACAAAAATATTCTTCACATCATCTGACATCAGGCAAAGGATGAATCACATTTTCTTTCTTCCATTTCCCATTCATCTGCTTTCCTTCATTGCATGTCACTCCTTTCTCTCCTATAGTTGTGCTGCTGTAAGTTGACTTCATCTATCAGAAAAGCCTAGTCTTAACTGTTCTTATAATACTTGGATTATCATTATGTCAGAACTTTTGTCCAATATTACAGTCTTGCTAAAAGTTAAGATATAAATTATGTACTCATATTTAGAAATTATGTTATTAAGACTACATACATATATGTACTTTTATAAGTTTTAATACCATGTTTGAACAATTACCTACTGGACTATGATTTCTGTAAATGTAGAACTGTTGTCTGGGTTTCTGTCCTGCTGGGTTTCTGTCCTCCCACCAGGTCGCACAGCCATTTAGCCCCAAAGAAATCACAACAGAGGTCTATATTAATGATAAACTGCTTGACCCATTAGATCAGGCTTCTTATTAACTCTTACAACTTATATGAACCCATTAGTCTTATCTATGTTAGCTGCATGGCTCAGTACCTTTTTCAGCAGTGCAATCACAACTTCCTTCTTCTGTGGTTAGGACAGGACTGGGGAGTAATGGGCTTCCTCCTTCCCAGAGTTCTCCTGTTCTCCTTGACCTACTTCTACTTCCTGTCTGGTTGTCCCACCTGTACTTTCTGCCTGTCCACTGGCCAATCAGCATTTATTTAAAACATAATTGACAGAATATAGACAATTGTCCCACACCATAGAAGTATTACAAATAAGTTTCTGAGATATCATAAAATTTTGAAAAAAAGATATCCTATGTACTTAGTAATTAATTATAATAAGAAAAAGAATGAGGGAAAGGAGAGAGAGGAAAAGAGGAAGAAAGGACATTTACCTAATCATGAAAAGGAAGAAAGCCAGAAGTCTATATAAAATAAGAGAATATCATAAGGGAGAATATACTTTTGAATTGTTTAGATTAATTACATCTAATTACCTCATCATTACATAAAGTAGGAAAGTTTTAACACTATCATCATGTTTTATATCCTTAATATTCTAGGTACAAATAAACAAACTTTGGAAGAGTTTATATATTTAGTAATCAGCAATTACTTCCAAAAATTCCTCCCTCACTTGTGGGGTTTGTGCCCAGGATCTTTCAATTTCGTTTACTTCTTGAAGAAGAATCTGCCAAGCAGGATTTGATCAAGCCCACCTATGGTGTTGCCAGCCTACCTGAATCTCAAGTCTCTAGATAGTTTTGGAAATGTCACCTGGAAGGAGCACAGCCAACTTAGAAAAATCACTGTTTATATTTTCTGCATGCAGATAGGGACAGGTGTCTTCATCTGTCTGTTGGCAAGTTCTGAACTGGGAGAAGTTTCTTTAAAAAATTCAGTAAAGTTTCTTCTGAAATAAAAATTTAAAATTCTAGTACACTCTAAATCATGTATAGCTAACTGTTTTTCCTTGAAACTTCTTCTGTAGTTGGAACCTCTGCTGACTTCCTATTTCTCCAGTCACTTTCTCTTATTAAGTTTGTTCATTAGAGGGTGCTATAACTTAGTCCAAGAGCTGAATCTGTTTTCTTCTTAACCTTCCTTAAAGATCTTGTCCACAGTTCCAGTTATGAATACTTTGAATTCTGTGTGTTCAACAATATTCTAGACATATGTAAATAGTATCCAGCATGACAATACTTTTGGCTACTGATGACTATAGAAAATTCAACAAATCTAAAACTAGACTTCCACCCTATCGCCAGGTTTTCATCTTCTCCATTAAAGACAGCTTTTTAGAACAAAAGTGACATTAGGTATATACCTTGATATGTTCACTTTGGCAGTCACTTGTCAGTCTATGGAGGCATTTTGCTCAGTCTAGTTTCTACCTTCGAAAGATGTATCAGGCATGTGATCATGTATCCATACTTATCCCCTTTGTCATTCTTGCCTGAACCAGTTTCATTTCAATTATACATCACTTAAATCATTTTCAAGTAGTAACCATAGCTATTTTTAACATGTAAGTCAAGCCATGTGGCCTTTATTTTTTAGTTCACTGCAGATTTTACCCCAATTGTCTTAATTACTTTCCTAACCTCCTCTCAGCCCTCTCTCCATGCTCACTGCTCTTCAAATGCAACAAACACACTCCAGCCATACATAACACTGTTCTATCTATAATACTCATGTTCACAATGAAGTCTGACCTAACCTACAAAGTTATAGTCTAACAATCCCAAGATTTCTGACTTTATTTTTATTTCAGTATTTGTAAATCATAGTAGTTTTCTTTGTACACCCTTCAGGTCCACATTGTATTGCCCTACAGTTTGTCAGGTAGCCCTCCACTGGAGTGTGGCCCACATTCCAGGGGCCACATTCTTAAGGAAATCTAACTATCTCTCTCCCAGAAGTTATCAATTACCTTTAATCCTTCAGTTAAGAATAGGACCCCATGCCCACTTCCCCCACCAGTAATGAGGTTTTGTTTGGTTTGAACTTACTTGCCCAGGTCTGGTGGATGCTGTAACAACCACTGTGAATTGACATGTACAACTGTCCTGTTGTGTCTGAAAAACACACTTTTGTTGTAGTCACCCATTGCCTCTTTCTTTCTCACTTGTTTGCACCATTTTAACAATGACTCCTGAGCCTTGGGAAGAGGGAGTGTGATATAGACGCCCCATTAGGAAGGAACACTCTGAAGTCCAGCACTTTCTTCGTCTATGCACTCTGACCAGTTGTAGATCTCTGTGTTAATAATAATGTACTGAAAAAAGAAGCTTTTCTTGTGGGTTTAAGAACAATGTAAACATAAACAGTTTCTGGTTCATAGTGGGAATTCAATTAGGATTGATTGATAAATGATACTTTCTTACTAAAAGCAGGAGCTACTCAACTTTTCCTACTTCTCACAGCATTATTTAGCCTCCAGATTCTCCACTGATACTTGAGGAGATAAATGAGTTACAAGTCTAGAAAGAGAAAACTATATAAGAAAATTTTCTATTTGTGAAACAAAGGCATTCATATGAAAAGAAGAGAAAGCATCAAACTGTGTCTCTTGATTCTACATTTCTATGACTAAAGTCAGTCTCTCTCTCTCTCTCTGTCTGTCTCTCTCTTTCTCTGTCTTTCTCTCTCTCACTTTTGTTTTATATGTGTTAATAAATTTTCAATAAAACTTATGCCCTCTAATTCAGTTCAATTTCGACACTAACCTGGGCTACTGCAGATCCAATAGAAAGCATCCAGTCCCATTAGCAACCCCTTTTCCAGGCTGATACATCTCTGTTTTTTTAGACATATTAATTAGAAATCCCTGACTCTAAGCACAAGTTCAATTATTCATTCTTGCTGACCACAGAACTCAGGGACATAGATTTGTTTCATATTGATTATAAAAAGAAAATAAATGAAAAAATTAAGATTTATAAGCAAGGTATAGGGGGATGGCAAAACACCCTTTCTCAAGGAAAAAATCTGGATAATAATAGAGGAAAAGAGTGAATATCTTGCACTGGGATACCCAGATGACTGGACCAGCATATGTTCTCACAAACTCATACAAAGTCAACACACTGCACACACACACACACACACACACACACACACCACATCACATACACAGACATAACATACACATATACCTGCTCACTATATCTGTCACATCACATACCACACACACTACCTCTTCTTATTACCCTCTACAACATACCACACA
>JAQHUG010000068.1:7795218-7808219 GCA_028555095.1 Dicrostonyx torquatus | reverse complement strand
GGGAGCATGGGGATGGGGGTGGGGGAAATGGTAATGTTTACTTTAGGTTCCCTTTCTTCTCTTGTGGAAATATTATTCTATTTTCTTGATTTCAATTACAACAAATTAACCAACATTTGATAAATGCTTTATAAGAACCAAGACCTCAAATTGTATGTTCTATGGCAAAACAAATAAACAAGCAAAACAATAAAAACAACCACTAACTCTAATAACAGAAAATTCTAAAGTAACAACAGGAAAAACAAGAACATTACATGAACAATTTTCATAGTGATGAAAGATAGTATTAAAACTACTGGGGAAGTGAAATAATCAAGTCTTAACCATGTGAGCCAAAAGAGATACATTAAAAAGTGGTAGAACAAACTATGACCCCTTGTACAATAGTGGCATGAACATTACAGGTATAACCAACTTCTTTATGCATAGATTTAAGGCCAGTTCTTCAGGATGAAGCTCATGTCTTGCATCCTTAATGGGAGTAAGAACAAGTGGCTGGATAGGCCATAGGCTGTAAGTGAAAACCAACTATTATTATTCTGTTAAGTGTATTTATTGTTAAACAGTCTCCTAAGTACCTATCTTTATATTCACGTATTAATGCATCAACATTCGTTAGAGGTGCTTCTCTTTCATAGTGAATAGTGATTATTAAAGGAACTCACAACTGGTCAACATGTAGAAGAGAAAAGACTAATGAATGTTTAATCATAAATGGTACATTTGTATTACATCCCCATGGCTCAGATATCTTTGCAGAAATTAGGAGGAAAAGTCAGAAATAGTGGATGGCTACAATAGAATGATGTTGTCCAGACATGATGTGACAATCATAGAGGTAAAGGAAAAGTTGAGTACATTTTCTTCAATTGTGTGGTCTGAACCACATACAACCCATTGATCCAGTCAATAATCCTACATCCACGTGCATATGGGTGAAGGCAGGTGAACTCCGTTGCCTTAGAAACAGAGTACATAAAATGAAAATAAGTAGATAGACAGATAGGAGAGAAGGAAATGGCTTGTGGCTTTGATCAAAATTTATTATGTGCATGTATGAAATGTTTAAACAATAAAAAGAATAAAGAGATAGGTAGTGCTTGAGTTCAGCTGCTTTTGTTTTCTAGGATACACAATCCTTTGAATGAGGGGGATCCTCCCGAAGGTATCTCTAAATCCAGATAGATTGTTAAGTGCTTCAGTAAAGGCCCACACCAAGTGCTATGGGGCCATGGGGAGGAATAGATTAATCACTACCATTACCACATCTTTAAAATCAATTTATCAAGATCATAACTTTGCAATTAAAGGAAACTTGCCAAGGCACTTAGAACCAAAAGATAGGCCTGTATTTTTTTTCTCTCTAACCTTGTACACACAAGCTGTTTCCCCTAGTTGGTTGTATATAATCTTACTTTTCTTTTCATAGTTTCTTTCTACTTGTTGATCAATCTATGGCTAGAATGGAAGATTAATTCTTTATAGAATACCAATGCCCTGTACAATTTGCTTTTGTTATTTTTAATCTCTGAAATACAATAAAATAAAGGTCATTCATTTAACTAGCATAACAAAATTGTTGGGAGGGAAAATTGCATTTATTATATGTGTCAATTTATTATAGAAGATAGTGTTCTCTAAATGATTTCAAGTTTCCCATTTAGTACAAGTAACATATTTTATCAAAATTTACCAAAGAATATTTAAGAAATAAATTGAGTGTAGAATTTGTTTACTTGTCTTGTTTTGTTTTTTGCTTATTGAATAACAAATGACTTTTTTCTCAATCTTTAGTGACTATTTCAATTTATATTTATTAAAAACATATTAGGTTCACAACGCTCTTCTGAGAGTGCTAAGAATACAGGGGTGAACAAATTATACAATAAATTTTCTGTCTCATAGAGGGAAATAAACAATAAATAAAAGTGGTAAAACTATTGAGAAGATAGATAAGACAGTTAATGGCTTTAAAAGAGGACTTAAGTTCAAAGAAGCCCACATGGAGGCATGTATTTATCCTACGTTGAAAAAGTAGGAATGGGTAAATCCTTGGAACTCCCTAGCCAAACAATTTGGTATTCTTGGCAATTCCCCAACAAGTGAGAAACACTGTCTCCAAAATACGGTAGACAATGACTTGAAGAATGACACTTGAAGCTGTCCTCTCGCCTCCACTTACTTGAGCACATATATAAATGCATCCATTTACACTCCACACACACACACACACACACACACACACACACACACACACCTCTGTATGATATCAGATTGTAGGTGTTAAAAATGGTAGGAAACAATACTGCTGGTAAGGAAGGGAGGAACTCAGAACAAGAGAAAAGTGCACAGCAAAGGATGAGACAGGAAAACTGCATACCAGGTAGAAAAAAATACCAGGTGTAAAAACCTAGGTGGAGAATTATGTGTGTTACAGAATGTTCCAGAAACGCTTGTGAGTAAGCTAGTGTAGTTGAAGGCTGCCCAGACCCAAAATAAGCACACAGAAACTGTATTAATTAAAACATTAGCCTTCCCTCAACATATTTTAAGGATCTATTTCAATAGCTTTTGTATTGGCATTAGGACTCTGCTCAGTATCTGCAGGAAGCAGCCCTTATACAAACAAAAATGTGAGAATGAATTACAATGTTGTTGTATTCAATGTAGGTAGAAGTGTAAGCTCTGGCCAACACCTCTATCACCTCTTAGCCACTCTGTTACTGGAATCAGTGACCTCGCAAAGGAACTCTTTATTCAGCAGAAGTGCTGGAGGCATCTTTTGCCACATTTTCAATAGGAAAAGCCACCTTCCCCTGTTTTATAATTGAGTATCTTCCCTAGAAAGTCTCAAAGGAATTAATGGAAGCTACGAAAATGTATTTACTTTTTGGCCAAGATGAAGATACATGCAACTTGATGGTTAGAAAAGGCTAGTGCTAAATGGCCAAATTATAACAGCACAATACCTAAAAATATACCTCATGGACGTGGTGATTTTTTGCCCACCAGGCTTCATCTAGTGGGAGACATCATATCCCAGAAAAAAGAACCGAACATAATAGAGTGAATGATGAAGAAGGTAAAGACTTTGAGCCAAGGAAGCAGAAGAAAGTGAAATCCAAAGTAAGAGGAAAAGTGAAGTTCATATTTGTCTGTGAGGCAGTCACAGCTCACTCTCTGCTAGAGGCCTGACATTCCCATACTTTGCCCACTGACACACTCTCAAAAGAAGGGGAAGGTGTGATCCAAAACTGGAAAAGGTAAAAATAAAAAGAAAGGAACACAGAAGTCTGAAGCACACGATGTTTTCCTAAATTTGAGTTTTGGTCCTACATGAACCTATCTCAGGCCATTTCTGATTAGAACATAAAATGATATTTTTTTCTTAGAAACAGAGGTTGGAAGAGTAATTTTAAAAATGATAGTAATTAAAATATCTGTATGTAACAGGAAATATTTTATTACTCCTTTACACTCTAAATTGCTCCATGCTTTTGTTATTGTAAGTTAACTTTGAATAGAAATCAGCATGCAAAAATATGTAGACAAATAGAACCAAATTTAATATTGATTATATCCAGTGCCTCCCTTCGAGAGGATAGCCTGTTTAAAGAATTACAATCTTAGAGCATTTATCATCAAAATCTTACAGAAAGAATAACTTAGTATGACTATGTTGTACAAGCATGCACATAGAAGAAGACAGGCAAACTTAAAATGTACTGAAAACAGGTATTAGTATGAGTCATTAACACAACCTTCTCAAAATCAAGTGAGCATCCTTTTTGGGAAGAAGCAAGGGAATAAAGAAAGATGGCGCCACAGCAAGGTGTGCATGCAAAGAATATCACCAGAGGACTGTCCAGTTCTAATGTGCAAGTCCGTGATAACCCTCCAAGCATGTGTTCAGTGACAGAAGTAAGTAACAAACAGGAATGTGCATTAGGTCTTTTAGGAAGCAACATTAAAGGAAGTGGAGATCAATTACCATTTACCTAGCAACTTCTATGTAGAAGACATCTGGCACTGCCTCATTTTATTCTCATATAATCGGTGAGGGGTATTTCAAAAAAGTAATGAGTTTTATAATACAGATAATTAGCATCCACACTTCATTTCTGAGGTGCTTTGAAATAGGATAGGGCTACTTGACAGTGCTGGCCAATGGAAGGCAAACAGAAAGGAAAAGAGTCATTTACCAAACAAGACAATATTAAATGTGTATTTTACTTCCAGATTTTATTTTATTCTTCAGAACCAAGACTGTAACTACATTCCATGACAGAGCTAAAGAATGAGATTTACATGTCAGCCACTCAAAAGATGCTCAACTCACACTGGACTCCGCAAATGAAATCTATCTTCCATTAAATCTCTAAGAACTCAGAGGTGTTGCCACCAAAGCAAGCAGAGACTGTCTTAAGACATTAATTAGATCACAGAGTGGGCAAATGATGGAGTTGAAACAAAGCTTGCTGGGCTACAAAGACTAGGCCCTCCCCAAACTTTCACATGTGTAACACAAAAATCTGATAACAGGTGTACAGAGTGGACATGACATGCCCTGTAAACTCAGAATAAAGTGTGATTAACTGTGTTTGTACTGAAGTATGATTGCAGTGGAGCAGATTTTGACTTGTTCCTTTAACTTAAAGCTACAGAAGATAAGAATGAAAAACAGGCCAGGCGGTTGTGGCGCATGCCTTTAATCCCAGCACCCGGGAGGCAGAGGCAGGCATATCTTTGTGAGTTTGAGACCAGCATGGTCTACAAGAGCTAGTTCCAGGACAGGTTCCAAAGCTACAGAGAAACCCTGTCTCGAAAAAACAAAACAAAAAAAACTACAACAACAACAAAAAAAACAAAAGATAAAAAACAAAACAAAAACAAATAAACAAATGAAAACAAATCCCAGAGGTAGAAAAGCCAATGGTTTATCAGGAAAGTTAAAAAGAAAACTATTAGATATTCTATAAAGGTGTAAGGGGCTATTATTTTGGAATTGTCAATGTCACACTTACTGTGGAACTTAAAGTTAGGGATTGAAACAAAGGAAATTTTTCAACAGCACTGGGATTGCAGATGTGGCCTACGGTGTCCTGCTTTTGTATAAGGTATCCAAAATTGGTTTTCATGCTTGGCAAAGAGCACTTTACTGAGTAGCCCTCGTCATCAGAGTTTTAAATGAGCAGCCTAGTAATGATAAGAAAAGGCCAACATGTAAAGACTTGTGTCATGGAACTTGCTACTTTGAATACTGTTAGAGAAATGATCTGGCTTCTGCTTTCATGTAAGATGTCAACCTCCAGCCGGGCGGTGGTGGTGCAGGCAGACCTTTGTGAGTTCGAGAGAGCCTGGTCTACAAGAGCTAGTTCCAGGACAGCTGTCTCAAAAAACCAAAACCCAAAAACCAAAAAAAAAGAAAAAAGAAAAAAAGATGTCAGCCTCCATACAGTATAACTAAATAATTAGCTTAACCATTTCAGGTGGGCACTGGAATCATCGACTTTTAAAATACTTCCTGAGACAGGATCTCCCCATGTAACCCAGAATGACTAGAACTTGCCATTTAGTCAAAACTCATCTTGAAACTGGCCACTCTCCTGTCTTATTCCCACCTGAGCTGGGATTATAACTGCCTTCTGTTTCACAATGTTTACTCTCTCAGATTTCCAAGAATCCCACCACCCAACCAGTCTCCTTCTAGCAAGTTTTCTTATTTCTCTTCAAAGCCATTCCCTCTTAGGAAGCCCCTCTCTGGAGGCAGTGGAAAGGTAGCATACATGACTGTATATGAACATATGCATATATGACTGTCTCATAAATGCCAGCAATCTGTTGAACACTAAAGATTATATAAATCTTAGCAGCTTTACTGATGCTTCATACACAAACAGCTGTTCTTTCTTGATCGCCTGATTAAATATGCTGTAAAATTTTTCTCAAGAAAAAATCTCACCAAAACTGATTCCAGTAAATGCTCTCTAACATCCTGCTGGCAGCTTGAGTTTCTAAGCAGTCTAAAGAAAGACCCAACTGATAGCATTCTTTCCCAAGGGGATGCTCTTTCTTTTCCAGAGGTGAGACATTTATTAGACAAAGTGCCCTAACTAGTCTTGCCTCAGTCCCTTACTGGCAGACAGTTACTTGACAACTCTAAAATAAAAGTCTGTTATAACTATGGTTAAGAAATATTATGTAGATAGAAGTGTGCACAACACTCTCAACCTATGAATATGTCTTCATATCATATTTGTGTCAGTATATGATTGATGTATCTCAGTAAGTAGAACAACTAAAAGCTATACAGACAAAGTCAGAAAATATCTTCATTGAGACTAAGGCTATCTATCTGATAGTAAATCCACTAAACCAATAGTTAAAAACATTCAATGTGGAATGCCTCAACCATTATTCGCAAAATTGATGATCACAGGGGCAGGTATCTGCTTAACTTGTGTAAGTAATTTGGGGGGATTCTGAATGCCTGATGTTTTTTATCTGCATTTGCATCTAAAAAGAGACCTTATTTTCCTTCACAGGTACGTAGCTAGCCTACCTTAGATTATATGCCTCGTATTTATGAATCCATGGTGTCCTAAAGTTAGCACTGTCATACTTGATTCTCTGGTAAATTTTAACTTCAAGAAGCCAAAGATGTCTATTTTTATCATTTTATCTTCATAAATCACCATGCCTCTTGTTATCAATGAAGAGAATACATTATTGATTAAATACAATCTAGAATTTAAAAAGATACTACATACAAATGCATTAGGATCTTGGGAGAAGTACATACAAATCACACTACACTTTTGACAAAATGTTAGCAAATGTGTCATATTTACTTTATTTTCCCAAAGCCTGGAATTCTTTTCACTGTGTCATTTTTAAAGGCAGCTAACCAGCGTGCCACCATATGGCGAGACAGTACTCTTTCAGGAAGCCTTGCTTTGATTACCCTGACTAATCCAAATCTCATCACAATTTCTTTACACTCTTTAACCTCTCTCAAAACATTTTGACCTTTGTAACTTTATATATCATTCTATTCATGCTTGTTTTTAATTCCTCTTCCCCTACTAGTTAGCAAGTCCCATGACACCAAGATCCAGAACAGTTTCAAAAATAACTGCCTGAGGCTAGCACAGTGCCAGTAACATCAAAGAAATCCAATTAGGATTTCATGGGTAAATGAATAACCAACTTCCTTTTTTTGGGACAGGATCTCACTATGAATCCCTTGCTGCCCCAGAACTTGCTATATAGATTAGGTTACCCTTGAATTCACAGAAATTCACCTGTTTCTGCCTGCTAAGTGCTGGTTTTAAAGGTGTGTGACACCACACCAGTCCGTAAATAATTTTAAACCAATAAAATAAGGTATTAGAGTAGTACAAACTTATCAATAATGCTTCAATTTTATCTTGGAAATTGGACATGTTTTGTTAATCAGTAGTGATCTGAAGAAATTGCAAAAAAGTTTGCTAGATTTTATAATTGCTTGGTATTACTGATTGAGTGTCTTCTCTTGTTATTGGTTAATGTAATTTCCTGAATGCCCAGAAACCTGCTGACATGTGTTTTGGTTTCAGAATTCGTATGTTCAACAAGAAACAATAATACTCTGTGAAAATACTCATCACTATGACATTTGTCTGAAATAAGATGGCTTTATAATATTTATAAATTGGTTCTCTTAATTACTATCAGGTGATAATCCTAAAGCAGGCAGTATTCAAGGACACAGCCACTCATTGATGTGTATGCTCATTTTTCATCCTTTTGGGAGAATTGTTAGATGCTAGTGTCTTTCTCGGTATTGATTTGATGTGCCTAACTGAATAGCAGGCTAGGATGATACAACATTGAAACTCAGTGTCTGCTCCTTCAGAGTACTGTTTCCTTGGGAACGACAGAATTAAGAAAAATGTAGACTGTTGTGTCTGCCTCATCTGCTGTGTCGGACTACACCTGGATTAGAGCAACATAAAGGCCTGGGACCTACATAGATAGATACGCTAGAAATATTAGACAATTCAGGGACATTTTTTTCTGACTTAAATGACCCCACACTGAACTTTTTAAAATAAAGTGTTTGTCTTATAATGGGAATGCCCCATCTCAAATCTGTAAATTTTGCTCACTGTGAAATTCCCTAGGGAGAAAAAAAAGCACATTTGATGCAGAAGCTCCTGTAATAGTAAACTCAGTGATTAAGTTAACTTGACATCTGTAGCATGAGGCTCTGTGCCTTCTCAGGCCCATAACAGCAAATGTGGAGCTGCATCATAACAAGCTGAACTTCTAACGCCAGAAACATTTCACCTTAGGCAACTTCTTTTAAAAACTCCTGTGATGCCCCATTTTCACAATGGTGGCTAAAGGTCCTTTTGCCATAATTTAATAGGAATAATGAACAGGCAAAGAGAAGCTCCCTGAGTTTTAGTAGCCCTGTGTTCTCAACATCCAGTGTCCAGGGTGCTGTAGCCTAAAGATTATGATCTTAGAGCCTGAGAACTAAAGGCTTACAAAATCCAGCTTGAAACCTGGGAGGGCCATAGATCTATGTGTTCAAGTCAGAGCAAGATTTCAGTTTTCAAAGCCAGAGGTCTCTGACTTTAGGAAATGGTTTTAAAGACAGAAATTTATAGCTCTGTATGTTCAGGTCAGATTCATATTGCTTTAGTCTTTGAAGGCAACAGCCCAGCCCTCAGAAGATAGGTTAAGGGATCATGAAGTTCAGATGTTGGGTCCCTTGTCTTTCATGAACTGGAGCCTCCTCCAGTCCTCAGAGATCAAGGTATGCAGCTCTCCCATTCTGAAGGCTCGAGCCTCTAATTTCCCATCCTGGATGGCCTCTGGAACAGTGGACCATCATGTTGCTGCTAACAGGTCCAGGGCTCTTAGGTTCTTTGAACAGCCATCTCACTTACTCTTCCAAGATAAAGAACATAATTAGACACTGAAAGGCTATGTGAAAGAAGGCTTTACTGGAGTTAACATCAAAGAAGTGGAGGTGTGACACAAGAGGAAGACGGCTGGGACAGTGCCTAAATAAGACTAAGAAACTAGGCATTATAGGAAAGGAAGCTCCACACATACTTGGATTATAATTCTCACAATAACAGCCTCACAGGCAGGTACCTCTTCAATCTACCCGATCAGTCACAAGCATCCTGTGTCAATCACAGGTGTTTTGCTGTGTCAGTGGGGAACTGCTCTTTGTCTTGTCCTTGTGGTGTAGTGATCAGAGTAATCTAGAATTTGGAACTCGTTAGATTAGAAGAGTTTTCAAAAGCAGGTGCAAGCTGCCCGGGGAAGTCATGATTGGAGCAAGAACTTCTGAAGGAGCAGCTGCAGCCTCAGTGACAGTGGTGCTCACAGCTAGAATCAAGTTTCAGAAGAGCAATCAAATAATGTTCAACAGAATTGGTCTGCCATAATGAATTCTGGCCCAGATGGGACGGCCTAGTTGACAAATCCATGCTCAAAGGAAACAGATATGTCTGTCAGCTCTTCAGCAAGAGGTCATATGGCTGCTGCTTAATTGGCTATTTAAAGAAAATGGTGCTTACAGCAAGGATTTATCACAGAATTAGAATTTTTAATAGTATATCATATGTTAAGTCCCTAGTTAAATACTTTTAGTCAATGCCTACTTGGTTTTCTAGTCTTACCAAGTCATATTTTTCTAGCTTTTCATTCAGACTCTGTCTATTCTATCGCAGTATCTAATGCTCTAAGGAATGTGTGGTGGTCATCATCAGAGACACAGTAGAACACTGCCTAGATCATGCCCCTATCCTACTAGTTTCTACTTTATGGATTTTGAAACTCATTTGCATTTTATTTCAGTTTTTTTTCTTCTGTAAGATGAACTAACCCTTTAGAACTAATAGAGCAAACTAGCTGCCAGGATTCACTGTTGAAATGTCATTAATAAAGAAAGAGGTGTGTATATGTCCATGACCAAGTGACTAAACCTTATCATGCCTTAGAAGGGGGCAAAAGAGAAGGGTGGATATGAATATGACCAAAATATACATGCCATGCAGGAAATAACATAATTGAACACTTTATTATGTATAATAAATGTATTGTAATATGGCATTGAAAATCAAAACAAAATTACCCATTATAGAGTTGCTATGAGGGTTTTAGAAATATATTATAAGTATGTATGATATATATATATATGTATCATTATTTATATGGTGTAGGAGGGTCCTTCTGTATTTCTGTTGTTTTCATTGGTTGAATAAAGAGACTGCCTTGGCCTATAGGATAGGGCAGCCCTTAGGTGGGCGGAGTAGACAGAACAGAAGGGTGAGAGAGATGGCACTGGAGCAGACGCCATGTTTCTCCAGTCCAAGATGGACTTTGGTTAGAATCTTCCCGGTAAGCCAAGACCATATGGTGATACACAGATTACTAGATATGGGTTAAAGCAAGTTGTGAGTTAGCCAAGAAAAGGCTAGAGGTAATGGACCAGGCAGTATTTAATTAATACAATTTTTGTGTGGTTATTTCGGGTGTAAGCTAGCTGGTGGCTGGGAGCTGGGCGGCGGTGGGACACAGCCCGTTCCTCAAGGGCCCATGCTCCTCTCAGGTGCTGGGAACACAGCGTGCACCTCTTACAAATTTATATATATATAAAACTTTAATACAATACTCCAAATATACTAAACTGTCAGTAAAAGCAAGTTATTAACTGTAATTTTAATCATATTCATATTACAACTTCTTATTGTTATATTTAATATAATATATTTAACTTCTTATATTTATACTTCATATATAATAATAACATATTAGATCATTAGCTTGAGAAGACAAAATTGAACAAGACTAGAAATTCCAAGTATACATGAGAGAAAATATTTTGAAAAATGTGTAATCTGTGTATTTTTTCTTTGAGTTAATAAACACTATATTTATGATACAGTAAAGAAGCAGAATTAACAAGAAGAAAAGAAAACAGAGAATCTCCCAAAGTCATCATAATGACACAAACAAGCCAGTTCATTGGCTCAACCTGTGTCATGTTTATTTCTTCCTATTTTACAGAGGATCTTTCACAGATGAACATGTTTTCCTTTCTAAGGGTTCTGTGCTCCATTTTTTCTTCTCAAGATTGAAGACTTCAGATGTGATGATTTATAGAGTAAATTGTAGTTCTACATTTTTATGTAATGTGTTCAAAATAAGGGGAAAAAAAGCAAAGAACTCCCATTGGCTTCATTTCACTAGAGTACACAGACACACACACATACACACACGCACACACACACACACACACACACACACACAAACTATGCATGCATAAACATATTTCTTTCCTCAAAGGGCAGAAAAGTGAAATTGTATGTAACTCAGCTTACCCTTTAATTAATCATCTCAGAGATTTTAATTTTAGTATGTGTGTGTAACTTATATTCTTCATCTAGCTATTTTAAGTTTTGTAAACAACGTCATTTGCCTGTGTCGAAATTGAATGTTGAGCCTGTCCCAGAATCTAAAGTCATGTTTGTCTCCCACACAGTCCAATTCTGAAGTGTTTTCATGACATTTTCATTGGTTCAATAAATTATTCTGCAATATATGCTTGTCTTTCCTTCCCCCTTCCCCGTGGCAGAAATAAATAAATAAATACAAATGAATCTGTCCTCAGCTGTGGAGAGGCTCTGAGCTGCCTCTCACCCACGTTCGCCCAAACTCACCTGGCAGCTGTTTTCTAAGATCATTTCAACTGAAGGAAAAAAAACACTTTTAATCAGGGATGTTGGTTGGCTTTGTCTGCTGTATGTTGTAGCAAACTTTCTTCAAGTTCCACAGATGTGCTGTGGATGATTCAAACTACTTTGTCATTCATTATGTTCACATAAGGGTTTAACTTGATGGGGCTGGTTTAGGAATAAGTAATTGTCTTTCCACAGCTGAGGAGAAATTCTTCAGCTGAAACTCTCTGGGGCTAGACATGTTATGGGAATGTTCTTAGACAATAAGTCTATAGTTTTCTGAAATAGCCTGGGAAGGCTCATATATGAAAAGTCACATCTCAGCAATTCATTATCATCAGTATCCTTTATCCAGGAGGAGGACTACAATTGGGAAATTAATTGATTCATCCAAACCCAAGGGTATGATGCTTCAGAGAGATGTATAATTTCAAGTTCAAATGACTTTCTTCTTACTATTACTCTTAATATTTTTAAGGATTAATTCACGAATGTGAACCCCCCTGATTCAGTCAAAATCAATCAGTAAGAGGACCATCCCAATGTTTTGGGCTGTATCTTCCAAAACATGAGGTTGGGATAAGATAATAATGGTGTCCAAACTTAGAATGCACCCACTCCCATTCCCTTAGATCAATCTGAATTTTGATGTTTATTTGTGATGATGATTAATGGAATTTCTTAAATTGCTGTCCATTCTTGGGAAAGGGTTTAGATAGGAAAATCACTTAGTATACTGGTGCTTTTGCAATTACCAGAAACCCCAGATTGTCAAAGACTATACCTTAAATTTTTTCAAGAAAGGTACACATTCTGAGATTCTATTAATACTTTGATCTACACAAGTAGGTGTTACCAATTCAAACTAAACCCAATTATTCAAGATGCACAACTATTCTCTTCATATAGTCCTGATGGAAAGAATTCTCACCACAAGGTACATACAAGGATGCTCAAGATCACTTCTAAAATATTTATACAGAGAAAAAGCAAAGGTTTGATATGCTATTGAAAGCATAACTGCTTTTAGATATAACAGTATGATTTGCCGGCAATCTATGTGAGGATATGGTTTGTTGTGTTTTTGATGAACTTCAAAGTTTTGATAAATTTGTACATTTAGGAAAATATCAAAGTCTTTGTGGCACATTTCGAGCTTGCAAATTGACTAAAGAAGGCTATTTGAGCCCATCTTCCAAATGTGAATTTTGCATATGGACAGAAATAGAGCATAGACATAGAACCAGGCACCCA
>JAQHUG010000068.1:7738981-7784058 GCA_028555095.1 Dicrostonyx torquatus | reverse complement strand
CTATCGGGTGAAATTTCTATGGTGATGATCAAGTTATTCATCAATGTACCTACACTCAGATTTTAATCTGGCACTAAGGATAAAATTCAGGTCCTCATGCTTGCATGACAAAACTTTACCAACAGAGCTATCTCCCTATGATCTTAATAAAAACATACCAATTACTTGACAATTTTGTACAATGATAATTTGTTTTATTTGCTAATATCAAGTTGATGAGTATCCACCCCTCTTTCCCTACATTCTCAAAGTTGTATTTTTTTTTCAACCATTAATTCCAGTCTGTTCTTCCCATGTATTCACTGATATGTTTTTCCACTGGAACATGCTTTACCTCAAAACTCTTTATTTAATTGATCTTTTTATTGAGCTCTTCATTTTTCTCTGCTCCCCTCCCTGCCTCTTCCCTTCCCTTCAACAAACC
This sequence comes from Dicrostonyx torquatus, assembly GCA_028555095.1. Classification (NCBI taxonomy): domain Eukaryota; kingdom Metazoa; phylum Chordata; class Mammalia; order Rodentia; family Cricetidae; genus Dicrostonyx; species Dicrostonyx torquatus. The sequence continues at coordinate 7,783,634 of JAQHUG010000068.1, read as the reverse complement.
CCCAAGGTCTCCATGCTCCGAATTTAATCAGGAGATCTTGTCCTTTCTACTTTCCATGTAGGGTTTGAACATTCTGCAGGCTCTGATTTTCTGCACCTTAGCCCCTGAGTCTCTCTGCATTATCACCATCTATTGCAAGATAAACTGCTATGATAAGGGTTGAGAGATGTACTAATCTATGGGTATAATGACAAGGAGTGCAAATTGGAGATCTCCATTGGGTCCCTCCCCTTGGAGCTCCAGGATCTCTGAGGAATAGGGAGAGAATGAATTGTAGACCCTAAGAGGTTCAAGAATACCAGGAGAACATGGCTCACAGGATCCACTAAGCAGGGCTCCTAAGGGCTCACAGAGACTGATGCAGCAATCACGGAGCCTCTGTGGGTCTCTGCTAGGTCTTCTACATGTATGTTGTGGTAGTTAGCTTGCTGTATTGTGGGACTCTTGAAAATGGGAGTGAAGGTGTCTCTGACTCTTTTGCCTGCCCTTGGGACACTTTTTTCCTATTAGGGTGCCACATCAAGCCTTGATATGAGGGTTTGTGCCTGGTCTTATTTTAACTTGTTATGCCATGTTTAGTTGATATTCCTGGGGAGGCTTGTTCTTTTCTGAAGAGAAATGGAAGAGGAGTGGGTTTGGGTGAGAGGGGAGTTAGATCTGGGGACTGGGTAGAGTGGAGGGAGAGTAAACTGAGCTCAGGATGTATTTTATGAGAGAAATATTTAAAAAATCATTATGAGTCAATATAATATTGTTTCCATTCAGCAGCGTAGTAGCGGTAAGTTCTGAGGAACTATGACATCGCTAGCCACAGGTAATTTCCCTAACCATGGTGTTATGTATAAGTTCCTTCAGTGGAACAGGACTTAAATCCAATCATAAAATGGTTGTTTACTCCCATCATATTTGTGGTAATAATGAACTATTGGGGCTGTCTTGCAAATCCAGTTACCATAACTGGCAGGATTCATAGCTGGATAAATTTGGTGATGTTTTCTTCTGTGGTAGGCACACAAAGCATTATTCAGCACTTCAAGAGCTAACCAGTAGAAATAAAGTTTCTGGTTCAGTACCAGCTTAATTACTATGACTAAAGTATGAGAATGTCTTCAGTAGAGTCTTGCTGACAACTTCTAGAAGATAGCCAACAGCATTGGCAATATCCTGTTATGTTTGGGAATACGTGAGACCTCACTGGTCCACAACTCCATTCTTAGCACTGCGATTTTAGTCAGTGTCTTTCTGTGAACCTATTCATGAAGCATTCATGGCATTATGTGCCTAGTAAAAAAATGTTACTTTAGAAATGTTTAAAGTAAGTTTACCCACATGGTAGCAACATATTCCAAGCAAAAACTATTTGTGGAACAGATATTTTGAACATCTAGGTATTTGTCTGAGTAAATCCCCTATAAAACAGTTTATATGTGGCATTGAGCAAATCAAGTTTGGATATGTTTGTATTAAAATATTGCTTTTTAGTTAATTACAGTTTTTCTTAAAATTGGAGTATTCTGCCATGATAATCCATAAATTATAAGAATGAGAAAATAATATACTACACTTAAAATTCAGTTAGTGTCTAACAAAATGAAATTTGGGAGCACAACAAGATCATATCCCAACCTATCTCTGAGATTTGACTTAGTTAAACCTGGCATTATAAATTTCAAACATCTTGAGATATAGAGGAGCAAGCAAAGTTTTGATTGGTTTTACTGGATAAAAAGTGAGTCTTTTTCTCAGAACTGAAAAGACATTCATTACTATACAAATGTAGGGTGTGTGTGAGTGTGTGTGTGTGTGTGTGTGTGTGTGTGTATGTGTGCATGTGTGTATCTATGGTCATTTTAATGAGAATGTCTCCATTAGTTCATATGTTTGAATTCTTTGTATTTAATTAGTAGAACTGTCTGGGAAGGATTAGGAGGTGTGGCCTTGTTGGAGGAGACAAGTCACTGTGACTTTGAGGGTTCAAAATTCTATGCTAGACCAAGTCTCCTATCTACTCCCTGTGGACTGCATGCAGATTAGGATGTAAAACTCTCAGCTGCTGCTCTAGCACTATACTTGGTTGCTTACACTAGTACTCTAACACTGTAAGCAAGCCCCTGATCAGTTTTGTGACTTGCTTTGGTCATATTGTCTCTTCACAGCAATAAAACAGTAAGTAAGACAGTACCTATACACTCAAAATTGATCATGAAATTTCAGAATGCTATGAAAAATATAAGCAATGCAATTGAATAATAACTCTGATAAAATTTGAAAATCATGGCTAGTTAGAAAGGAAACACCAATGAACCTGTAGCTTTTGCTGATGAGTAAAAACTGTCTTAACAAACCAAGATGGAAAAGAACAAAAATGTGTTAAGTAATTAATTCAGAATACATTTTGGTTTGTGTAAAACTTCCAGGAGATACAATCAAAAAGATAGTTCAATAGTAGCAAATAGGATTCCTTGTCTGCCCTTTTCCATGATTATTTTTCCAACATTTTATAAGCTGCATTTGCACATATCTGTTTGAAGTTGTTATTCACACAAATAGTTTTGATTTTATAAATCACTGAGGTGCCAGCAATTCCCTTTCTGCTTTCCAAAAGCTTTGAAGTTAGTTGACCTAGTGGTTGGATTCTACTATGATAACTACTTAGAAAATGCTGAAAGAATTCAAAACAGGGAAACAACTTGCATTTAAATTCACTTCATAAGAGCCAAGTGGCTTGTAAAACCTGGAACTCCTTCGAATTTCCGTCCTTTCTGCCTACACCCTCTTACTCTATTCTCATAAAGTTTTTGGTCATGCCATCTTTCAAGTAGAAATGTTCTTCTATTCACAAAATGCATGTGTACCTGAGACTGTTTTATATAACAAAGCATTCTTCAAAATGAATGTGATTTCCACATTTGATTCCAAAATATAAGATTTTCCAAGAAGTATACAATGGCAACTAGACAGAATGTACCAACTTTACATTCACAAAAAGGAAAAATAAGCATAAAAGAGAAAGGAAATTGAATTATCAAGTAGAACAATAAAATATCTCCACATGATGACTATAGGCTCAGAAGCTGTATTTTTTTTTCTTTTCTCAAGTACTCTTGGATTTATTCTTCAATTTGTTCAATGAAAAATTCTTGGATTCCTGCAATTGTGCTAATATATTGTTTCTTTCATATAATATATAGTCCAAAGAGAGACTAGGTGATAACTGATCATGAGTTAATAAATATTTCAAACTGAGAAATGTGGCATGCAGGAAAGAAGAAAAGTCTCACAGAACACAAGGTCCCTTATGTGGTTAATGCTTTGATTTCCCGAGGAAGAAGCACTGAGTTAAAAGGTGAAGAAAGAGGGAGTGAAAAAGAAGTGAAGAAAGACTGCCTGAAGATATAGCAGTTGAAAAGATAAGTTTGCTCCAGAATATGATACTCCAGAGAGGCTACAGCACAGATCATGCCAAGACAGGTGTCTAAGACAGAGATATGTGCAAATTTCAGAAGAAAGGCCTTAATAAGGGTTTTATTTTACTCTTTCTTATCAGTAAGGTGTTTTTAATGAATAGAAAGAATCAAATTTCTACTTTTAACAGTTGTAATTGGGTAGAAAGGAAAAAAAATGCAGGTGAGAGACCAGAACTCTACTGCCATCCTTTGCAGAGGTAGTATTGACAAAGAATCCAAAAATTCTTGGAGTCAGAGACTAAGAAATGTATCATTTTCTTCTTTCATCTGCATAGGAAGGAATTTACCAAACAACTCTAGGGAACTGGTTTAACATCATCTCTTACTTCTATTTAGCCTAGTTAATTGTTTTAATTCAACAAGGGAAAAGTAAGTTTGGAAAACAGTTTTTGCATAATTAGTTTTACTGTTATCCTTAAAAAAATGCACTGTGTGTAGTGGCATTTCAATTGTATTTTAATAATTAAAGGCTGCCTGAAGATATGAGAGTAAATCAGTACAACTGGTTAACTTTGCAGACCAGGTTATGGTAACACACACATTTAATCCAAGTAGCCACAATACTTACCATAGGAATCAGGTGATGCATGCCTTTAATCCCAGCACTAAAGAGTAATATAAAACGAGGGGAGACAGCTCTCAGATATAGTCTTATTCTGAGACTCCTGGAAGCAGGATCCCTGTTTCTGTGTGAGGTTGAGGTAAGAGCTAGTGGCTGGCTGTTTTACGTTTTGAATGTTCAGGTTGAACCTTAATTTCTGAACCTAATTTTTATTAATCATGCTTCATTTGGCAACCATTCTTTTGTGGCATGAGTTTATGAAAAAAAATTCCCAGCCTTTCTAGCCACCAGCCCAGGTCAGAGCTGGGATTGGAATTCCAGCTTAGAAATCAGAACCCAAACCTAGCCACCTGGATTTTGGAGAAAAACTAGCACTCCCGCTCCCACCTGCCCCTGCTTTGCTTCCATGTAAAAATGGAAAATACACAGAAAATCTGGATACTGTATGTTGTTGTGTTGTCTTTGAATTGTTGGACTGCTGAGGAAGGAGCAATAGGTGCTAAAAGACATTTGATTATTAATGCTGCTGGATTAATCCAACCTATATTTTGAAAGTGCCTTGACTTCAATATTTAAGTCAAAAGATGTGTCACTTTGAAGAAAAGAGTTTGTTTTTGTTTCCAAAGGAAGTGATTCATTCTGGGTTATGAACAATAAGGTTTACTAAAAAGGCCTTGACTTCAAAATTTTAAGTCAAAAGAAAAGTAAGGTTTGATCAAGGAAGACCCCTTGAAATATCTCCAATGGGAACAGATGACCCAGATAACTCAACATTTCAGAGTACATTTGTTGCAGTTTCCTCTGAGTTCTGCATCCAGGACAGCTTCAAGACTGTTGGCTGGAATGATCCTGCCTCAAAGAATACTTCAGTAAGGATTTGACCATAATCCTAAATTTTCTTTGGGTCCCCATAATATTATCAGTGCCCCCAATCGGCAGAAAGTAGCCTAGAAAGCTATGCCCACCCCCCCAAAAAAAAACTCATGGTATATGGATGGTTATCTTTGCTTAATGTGTTGGTTACAAGGTGTTATGGATAATGGTCAGGATAAAAGCTAAATAAAGGAAACTAGATTCAAAGTTGTTGTTTAAAAAAAAAAAAGCCTAGGCGGTGGTGGCTATGCCTTTAAGTCTAGCACTAGGGAGGGAGAAGCAGGCAAATATCTTTGAGTCAAGGTCAGCCTGGTCTACAGAGTACCAGGAAAGTCTCCACAGCTACTGAGAAACTCTGCCTCAAAAAATAAAAAAATAAAAATAAAAATAAAGAAAGAAAAAAAGGAAAAGGGGGAATATAAAAGTAAGATATCTAGGTAGAATATTAAATCTACTTTGGAAAGAAAAAGGGAGAATATAGATACGATATGATAAAAAGGTAAATTATTGAACCTGCTTTTTAAAGGAAAATATTTAGTTTTAAGTATTTTACATTGGTTTTACTTTTGTATATTGTATACAAATTTTGTATAATGATACAAATTTGAGATTAATTTTATTAAAACATGCTGTACATACATTTCTAATCTTGTTCAAGGTATTATACCTATACAGTTCATTTAACAGTGTAATGCAAATCTCTAGTCCTTGAAAATTATTATTACCAATTGTTCAGGATAATAAAGAAATATATGTTAGTAATCACCTAGTATGATCAAACTTGTAGTCACATCAGGTATGTTTTCAAGATCAAACAAAGATGTAATTTAGATAGAGAGGTCATCTTTAGGCACTTCAGAGATCTAGTGGATATGACATTTAAGATGGTCTGATAACCTAAATTCTTCCTTTTTATGACAAAGAGACATGTCTGCTCCTGGCAGCACCAATCTACTTCAGAGAAGATAATAAGCATTTAAGAAACTCTATATGGAGTTTACATATTTGTGGCAAAAGTAAGCCACTGGGCAAGAAAATGTCCCTGCCTCTACTTCTGACATTATGCTGTCCTGATTAGACAAGCAGGACACAAAATATCCTGCACAGAAAAGTCTGTTATGTTAGGCCTGTAGGCCAAAGATGGATGCCCCAATGTTGCAAAGGAACTTCGGGTGACTGTTCAGGCAGCCAGCTGTTTCTGTCATTACTCACGTTTTTTTGGAAGTCACTTGCTTGCTCTTCCTGCTTACTCAATTAATATTATTTCCTTCTTGAGTCTGAGGGAGTTGAAGATTAGATAGCTATAGTTATAGCTTACCAGATACAGAAAGCAAGTTATGATAGAAAGTAAATTAGGTATAACACTTTGGATTCATCCAGATAGGATAGATATGCAATATTTTCTCTGATTTGTCAAATGCAAATTGACTAGACATTGTTGATGTATTTATTGCCTTATTTATTGTATATAGTTTTTTTACTTATTGTATATAGTTTTCTTATATTAGTTATAGCTTTCTTTATTTTTAAACAAAAAGTGGAAATGTAGTAGCAATTCAATTATAAATTAATAAATACATACTGTTTGAAGATCTGGTTAGCCTTACATATCAGGTTATGGTAACAAACACCTTTCATCCCAGTAACCACAGTGACATGCACCTTTAATCCCAGTAACCACACAAGTTGCCATAAAAATCGGGTTATACATGCCTTTAATCCCAGTGGTGCACACCTTTAATCCCAGCCCTAGAAAGGAATATAAGACGAGGGGAGACAGCTTTCAGACACAATCTCATTCTGCGATTCTGGGAGGCAGGATCACCATTTTGATCTGAGTCGAGGTAAGAACTAGTGGCTGAGTGTTTTACTTTTCAAATCTTAGGTTGAACTCCAATTTCTCTCTCTGAGTTTTTATTAATTGTTCTTCAACTGTGCTACCAAAATTCAAAAATATAAATTAAGTATATTGTGTTGACTTCTAATTAATGGTGCAATTCAAAATATGAAATCACTGCCACCAAAATGTCTGATCAGGAATCTTTAATAATTAACTCTAAAAAGATGTAAAAAGTCAAGGAAATAGAAGTTGAAAAACTCATCTACATAGGATTTGGTTTTGTGAAATAGACATAAGAATCAAAAATTTTTCAGACGCTTCTATTTTGGTGATCAAATTTTTATGGCTTTTTGAAATCAAATGTTCTCTCATATAAGATTTTTTTAAAGTACATTCTGCTTTCATCTTTGAGGTCTTTCTTTCTCGGCTATTTAAAATAGGTGTCCCCACTTTTATCAAATTATCAGGGCTTCAATCTGATAGGGTAAACCTTCTCTTCTGACTCAGAATGACTTTCTGATTCCACAGCCATCCTCCTTCTGAATTCAAGCCTTTGGACTTTGTCTCTCACTGCTGCTCCTTTTAATCATCTAGAAGGGGACAATTACATAGGTAAATGCTTTCCAATGGACCAAATGTCTATGTGTTAAAGATTTATTTTCTCATCTATGAGTCCTATTAAAGTAAGTGGAATCTTAAGAGTGAAGGTATTGGCCATTGAAAGTGGACACACAAAAGAGATAGTAGGAATCTTGTCCCTGTGCCTTTCTCTTTCTCTTTGCTTTGTGGCCATCATGAGGTGAGCAGTTTGCTTTATCATGTATTTTCCACACATAAATAATGGAATTAATCAACCTTAGATAAAACTTCCAAACTTGGGAGTCAATATATCCCTTCCTTTAGACTCAGGAATTGTGTTAAAGTAATAAAATAATGGGCTAATACATGAGGCATCTCAGTAAAGGGCTATTTTTCTTTTGATTCCAATGTCCAGTTGAGAATTCATTCATTGTCATACACAATTTAACATGGTTGACTTAAGGACTACTTTGGTTAACAGGCCTCCCATTTTAGAAACAAGAGTTAAATTAAATATATTAAGAAAAAAATCTGCACCACAAAATTCCCTGACTCACAAAAACCTTCGCTTTAAAATACTATGAAATACAAGGCTAGAATGTTCCTACCCATTTTCAGTTTAGATAAATCACAGGCTTGAAAAAGGGCTTTAAAGTTCAGGATGTAGAAAAATCAAGCACTTAACAAATCAAAAACATTTATATTTTTCTTTTCGAAACCATCACCGGGCCACTATGGGATGATGGAAAGGAGAAAATGAGACATTGCTTTTGGTTGAGTGGGAGTCAATTGTGGAGGAAGATGGCTGGAATGGATCACAAAATACACTCGAAAATGTTCCCAGCTCTGACTTCTGAGCATGAGAGGTACGCTGGAGCCATCTAGTGGCATACCATCTTAGAAGGTGTGACAGGAGCCGGGGCTTTATTGCTGAGCAAAAGTCCAAGTACAGCTCCAGCGGAAACCAACTCCCAGAACATTCTTCCTCCGATGTGTCATCATTTCAGGAAGGCAGCTTTTTTTTTTTTTTTTTTTTGCGGATGCCTGATTCTAGGAAAGCAGCTGACCTCAATCACCCTCTGACTGTCACTTCCTTGACCACTCTTCTGAGGCATGCATCATCTAGTGACCTAGATTGGGATGGAATTTATAATCAATAGCTATTTTTAAAAGTGAGCCCATTTGGTACAAACAAAAGATTGTGGGACTTATCCACCTAGGAGAAATTTAATATGATTCTGACTTAATTATTGACTCTAAAGCAGCTGTGCTTATCTGTATGTAGCCACTTTGCACCTGAGGTTTCATTGCAAGAGGGTTGAATTGACTAGAAAATGATTGTAATTATTAGGGTGATGCCTTGGTTTAATATCTACTTATGAAGCTTGAAGACAAGAGGGGGAGGCCTTTCCCTGTGACTGAAGTCTGAAGCTCCTCTATGACATTTTGAGCTGAAGTAGATTAAGATGAGATACTTGGAAAATATTTTTGCCCAAATCCTGGTCATGCATTAGCTACATGGCTTGCTGAAATGAGAAGCTACTTGACAAAAGCTTAAGGAAGGAAGATGTCATTCTGGCTCACATTTCTAAGGACCATATTCCATCATGGAGAAGAAGGATGGTGGGAACATCATGAGGAAAGCTGGTCACATTATATTGGAATTTAAGAAACAGAGAGCAATGAAGGCTACTGGTCCGCTCTATCTTGTCTTTTTATTTCATCAAAGGTGACATGGTGCTCATTACTTTAGATGGATCTTTTACACTCATTTAAGCAGAGATTTATCTCTTCAGTAATTCTAGAGTTGGTCAAGTTGATAATATTAAGCATCTCTTTTAACCTAGTTTCTTCGACTTTGTGAATTTGGCTTTATAGACGATATTCTTAAGTTTAAGTATGTATTAAAAATAAATATAGGCTTATTAAAATACAGTGTTGCTTGGGATGAGAAATGGAGAGATGGAGCATCAGATAACAGCACTGACTACTTTCCCAGAGAATCCAGGTTTTTCAGTTCCTAGCACCAACATGACAACATACAAACACTGGTTACTTCAGTCCCAGCGGATCCAGTGCCCTCTTGTGAATCTACAGAAACCAGGCACACAAATTCTACACAGACAAACATGCATGAAAACACTGATAATGTAGAAAATAATAATAATTGTTTTTAATGCAGTGTTGGGAGCAACCCTCAGATTTTTGCTTTACATATTACATATGTCTGCTACAGGAACCAAAAGTCTGCCTGTAGCATAAGCTCCCCATAGATACTTTTTTTCTTGACTGAGAAATGGTTCATTGTAAAAAGTTGTGGAGGATGAAATAAGAAGGTTCCCGTTTGTTTATCACTGAAAAATATGTAAGGTATAAATGTCCTCTCAGAGTTTCCAAACTTTCAGCAGATTTCTGTTGCTAGTCATTTTTTAATGCACCCAATTCTTAAAATAAGGTCTTACACAGAACTCCACTGTGTAAGGTGAATACAAGTAAAGACTGACTGAGAAGACAATGCAAACCCAAGAACTCATCGAAGCTCCTTCATTCTCCACAGATTTCCATGTTATTCTGGGACTGCCTCCACAGAAACTTTAAACCACCACAAACAGTTGGACACCAAAGTGTTCCAATAAGACTTGTACAACCTTTGCATCCTTCGCACAAATGCCAACAGTTCCTCAGAAGTTTCTGTGCATCATCCTGTCTTTTCTCTGCTGATTGAAATGCTGTTTCCTAAAAAGCACTTCTACTGATCCCCACTCCACCCAATATCCTCATAGGCTGAGGAGAGGGGAGCATCGATATAAAAAAAGGCGTAAGGTTTTCTTCTAAGGAAAGAACGTGTGCCCACTGCACTGTCTGTAGTGATCTAAAAGGAGTGTATGACTGGTATTTTCAATTCTCAGTTTGCACCATTGTAAGACTAACCTCAAAACTCTCTACTCCTCCAACTTCAATCGCAGTCACCAACTGCTGCAACGTGTTACGAAGTCATCAAACAACTACTGAGTAGATGATTTAACTGGCACATAATAAGCTGGAAGGACCCTTGATGTACATAGATAATCACAGCATTCTTTCATTCAGTTTCTTAATGCTACTTCAATATGGAGTGGATAGGGAAAATGCAACATGTGTTTTATGTCATAGTTTCTTTTATCAATTTACTTTGTTAATTTATGTATGTGCATATTATTTTATTGTAGATATTTCCTTTTCTGTTCCTCAAATGAAACTTTTCTCTTAATTAATATTCAAAACTGAAATTTGGGAAGATTAAATACAGAATCTGCCTACTTCTGACTTTTAAGAACTGTATTATTCATGATGAGATAGCTTTATAAAAAGAATAGGTCAATGATTTGATCATAGATAAAACCCACTCTTATCCAGAGATAAAGAATTAATCACATTGAGAGTAGGTGTTCCTTTGTGATTTTCAAGGAGAACAGAGTTTTAGAATTTAACAAGTATATTTAGAAAATATATTTGGTTTGTGGTCTTCTTATTTTCAAAGGCAAATATGGATTTAATTGAGAATATTTCATAAAATCAATATCATTTCCCAAAGAATTTATGAGTGACTTTGTGCTCTTTGTGAAGAACCTTTTTCCTAAATCTGAGGACTTACGATAAAATCACTATTATTGATCACATCCACTACACAGTGGCCCAAGGAAAAGAAGACCCTCCTAAGGAATGAAAGCTAAGTGCACAAAAACATTCCAAGCAACCCCTATAGATTTGACCAAATTCATCAAAAAGGCACACAACAGAGATGTCTGTGGAAAAGGTAGGTATGCCATTAGTAAATATCACTAACTAATATTGTAATCAAAACCACTACCTAGGACTTTCATTGCTAGTTCTAGCAATCCTTTCTTTGTGGTAAAACCAAACACACACACACACACACACACACACACACACACACACACACACACACCAGAAAAGGAAAAGAACAGAAAAGGTATTCTCCTCCAGAAGCAAATTCTCTATTTTCTATGAAAAAAATTAAAGGTTTGTTAGAGTTCACGGAGGAAATTTGGGTTGTAGTCCAAATATATCCTCTAAGCCAGCGGACTTATGATTTGTCAGGGCTGTTACAAAGACTGTGCCCTTAAGCCAAACAAGCATCATCTTCAGGGAGATTTTATTTGTGTGATCAATTCATATCTGGACAGGTCTTCTGCTGGTTGGCATAGCAACTAACTGAAGTTCATTGAACTTTTAGATGTGTGTGCTAGCAGTCTAAAGCTGATTTCCCCCCATGGGCACCAGAAAAGGCTTTCTTTGTTAAACCTCTCCAGTTGCATTAAAAAATACATTGTTTTGCTCAAGCCTGAAAGCACACATATGTGAGATTAGGGAAGTAATATTAGAAAAATTGCATCTATCATGCAGTATCATGATTTCTTTCCTAGTTTTCACAATTTCTCCCTGAAAGAAAGCTCACTGTGTAGTAATTTTATGAGATTACTTTCAAAATTTTGCTCATTTGAAATATGCTTTGTTACTTTAATGAATACATCTGGACAGTGCTTTTGAGCATGTTAGTTTTTATCTTAGTATTTGTTTGAAGTTTTAGAAGTGTTAAATCTCCATGTCCATAAAGATCTCTAATGTAACTTTATGTAGCATTCTTCAGAAAAGATTTAACAGATGCACATATTGAGAGGTAAAAGGGTACTATCATCAGCCTGTATTATGAACTGTGGAAGAGAAGGTACAAGCAATGACAGTTAAATTATTTATAATTCAGTTTCAAAAACAGGGTCAAAGGGAAATGGATATTAGCAAAGAGAATTTTTTAATTACAGAGAATAGTATGAAAAAAAAACAAAAGATTTGGGCTGATAAAATGGCTCAGTGTTTAAGAGCGAGCACTGGTTGCTCTTCTAGAGGACCCAGCATTGCTGGCTCACAATTATCTGAGACATCAGTCCCAGTGGATCTGATACCCTCTTCTGAACGCCATGGGCATTACAGGCATGTGACACACATGCAGCTAAAACACCCATCTATGAGTTAAGAAACAAAGTGGACACATTGATATTTACAGGTACATTTTCTTTGGCCCTTCTCCAACTTTGAAAGTCATGCTAGTATGACAATTGAAGAATCTTAAGGAAAATCTTAAGGAGTCAGTAGGTCATTTTCCCAGAAAGTTGTCATATTTGACATATATATCATGTAGGAGATTATTATCTCTTTAGAAATGAAAAAGTGGTAGCCTTTGGATCTCCACACTTGTGAACTGCAGATGCTACTCTGTGTGTTGAAGGAACATTCTTTATTCTTTATTATTGCTTTTTATTTGAAGTCTACAAGGGCTAGCCACCTTTTTCAGTGTGAGAAAATTCTATTTGTCTTCTTTTCTTCTTTCTTTTTTATGTCAATAAAGACTTTTCAAAAATGGTTTTGTATTTCTCAACATGTATCTGCAGGAAGCCACTGTGCTCCAATTAAATAATTACCATCTGACTGCTCATGAAGATTTCCTTCTATCTTGGATTTAGGCCAGCCCACTGCCAATGAGACAATTGTGCTTCAAAGACTTTTTTGATTACTGGTGATTAGATCAGGCGTACTGACAATGTTTAACTGACCACTGCTGTTTATATATAGCTACACAGCAGCCCTAAACTGTGAGTTAGTTGCATGTGTGGTTTTATGGGCAGCTGGACTCTGGCTTGGGTGGCTGGGGGTGGTCTTTTATAATGAAGTTATTGTATTGTATGGATTTTGATTCATAGAAGCCCCTTTTGAGCTGAAACGACAGCCCTTGTTTGATTCTGTTAAGGGAGACATGAGGCATGTTCAGGGCTGCGGTTGCAGGAAGCTGTGGACAAACAGAACTGAGTAGCCAGTTCTGGTTTTTGAACAGTGATGTATTTTGGGGCTTCACATTAACTTGTACTGCCATCCTGTGGAGGGAAGGAGAACATTTTGTTCTAGTGACAGCTGCAACAATGGCAGAGAGCTTGATGAGAAGCAGGAAGCCAAAGGCTAAAACTTCAGGCAATGCACTTTTGATTAAAAATACACTAAAGTCCATGTTACTGCTTTAAATTATAAGCTCTGGGGAATTTTCAAGACCATAAAGCCAAGCAATCTCTCAGAATTTCTAACCATCTACAGAAGCCTAAAGTGAAGCCTCTCACTCAGTGAAAGTGCTTTGACATTAACCTCACTGTTTAATCACACAAGACACATTCGACTAGTGAGATGCCACAAATGAACTTTATTTGTTAGACTTGATTAAGTAAAAGAAGAAGTAGTGCCATAGAATCAATAACAAATGATCATGAAAGGTGAATTGAAAGGAGAGGTATATGGGAAGATTCGGAGGGAGGAAAGGGAAGAGAGAAATGAAGTAATTATTCTATAATCTCAAAACAGTGAGAGGATGAAAGAGAGCATGAAATGGGTGCCCATTGCCTGTGGATTTGAATATAAGCTCAGGTAACCTTCTCTTGAGTCATCTCGTGGAAATCACTTTTCAATTCATTTCAAATGAATAATGTACTATACGGAGGCAAGGGAGGCATTGTTGCAGGGTACTACAGTAGGGGAGATGACTGAAGCTTTACAAGGGAAGGGTGGTCAGCCTCATGAGGCTCTGTCTGCTGATGAGTGTGTATGACTTTAGCCTTTGCTCTTCCACAAAGACCAGGGCATAGGGGCACCATGTCTATTAATGATTTTACTTGGAAAAGGTGATTTCCTGGCCTTTGAAAAAGATATTTCTTGTCTGTTATAAGGGTAAGAGGGTAAAGGAATATTTACATCCTAAACTGATGAAGAAAGAATTTGGGGTTACTAGATTCATAAAATAAATGGTCAAAGAACAGAGAGGCCTGGAGCCTGAAGTGTAATGCTTAGTCAAGATGAGGGCAGCAAGATGAGGGTCTTAGTTGAGTCATATCCTCCAGGTCTGAAAACAGACAGTGATTTCAACCATCTTTCAATATGAGGGCTAATAAAAACTGAGAAAAGTATTGAATATGCTGCAAAAAAAAACCCAAAAAATCTAGTAGATGTTGCTGTTGGTTTACTGTCGTTGTCTCTCTTTTTTAAGAGTATGGATAAACTGAATTTTAAATGACTTAGTCTACAGTGCAACAAAATACATAGCAAAGAAGATCTTTTAGCAAATCAGATTGGCTCTAAAACTTACTAACAATGGGTACGTAAGAGAACAACATTGGGAAAAATGGGAGACACTAGCACCCGTATTAGAATGTAATGGTAGAAGCTGAAACTGAAGGTTGGTTAGCATTTGTGAGAGTCTTCCATCTTTCCATTCATGCAACTGTCAGTCATTTTCACAAACACACACACACACACACACACACACACATACCCCTGCACACACACACACCCACCCACACACACACACACACACAAAATGTAGTGTAACAAGTACCATGAAATTTCAGTGCTTTACAAAATACAGCTTACTTGTCTGTTGAAGGAATAATTGAAATAAATGATAAGTTTCTTGCTTACTTACACTGATGTGATCCAGGCAAAACATCTAGGTTTACTAGGGCTTAAACTCAAGTTATGCATGATCACAGGCTTCATAGATGTGGCCTCCTTGTTCTTAGATGCATTGTGCTTCACGTGATGATATTGCATATGCAGGAAGACAAGCTTGTTCATTGTACATCTGACAAAATACAATTGGCTAAATAAAATACTGGAGCAAGCCCAAAGGCGAAGAGAAAAATGGTGAAAACATATACATATGCATTCCAATAAGGAGAAAGAAATAAGAGCAACAAATCAATGTACCACACAATATATCATTCATCAACTTTATTATATCTCTCTTCTCTTATACCTTGATGTCCAAAATCTTTAGCTCTTCAACAGTGATTAGTTATGGAGTAGAGGGCTTATACTGGAGCAAAAGGAGATCAAAGGAGAGGGGTGGACATCTTTTAAACACATCTCTACAACAAATCTTGAAGAAAAGATGTCTCAAAGAAAATCTTGTATCTTTTACAAAAGTCTTGCATTATTCAGGTGCTATATATTTTTCAATTTTTCTTAAATTGAAAAATATTTCCTATGGCAAATTAAATGACATGGGCAGCTAGGCTAAATAAAGCAAGTTTTGGTTTGCAAAGTACACGGGAAATAATCAACAATCAGAAGGCAGGAGTGAGATGGATAAGAATGAATACTAACCCCCCATCTCCCCACCTCCTACTCACACCCCAACTAACAAACCTGCGTCATTGGAGCTGAAAGAAGAATTCATCTCCGAATATAGATCCAAGCTTAAATCACTCGGCAATGGTCCTACTGTGGCTTTTGAGAACAATACAATCTCTTAAAATAACTGTGTTTTCAGTCGTGACCTTCAGTGTGTCTGTGAGTTTGTGATGATGAATAGTGAATGGTGAATGGCATGCCACAGAATGAAGCCCCTTAATTGCTTCGAGAGAAATCACATAGGATTTTCAGTCCTTCTGTTTGTGCCAATGCTTGGAAAAGATCACTGAGTTTGGATCTATGTAGAGATACCAGACTGAATCAGAGATGAAAATTTCCATTTGAGCCAGCTACTTAGTCTTTCATGAAACAATCTGGTGAGGTAGGGGGTAGAGAGCACAGCGCATAATTAGAATGTGCGCAGACTTTGGCATCTGATGTAAGTAGGTTTGAACTGTGAAGATATTGTTTAATAGCTATGTGGCCTGAGGGAAAATTGCTAAGCCTTTTGATTATGGTCTGTGCAAAACAAGTATCATCATCTCTCATGAGGCATTAACATGGTAATATATGTAAACTATTGTACACAGTAAGTACATAAGAGAGGACAGCTGCCCTTGGATCTATTATAGTACAGTGTGGAAATTTGTTTTCAAAAAGGGTAGAAAAACAGCATTGGGGCAAAGCTGAGCCATGGAAAGGGCAGAGGTGGAGGTTGCAGGGTGGACAAAAGAGTCCCATAAAGCAGGCAGCAGGGTGCCAAATAAACATATCTAGAGAAAAATTTGCCCCCAAACATAAACAACTAAAGCACCTCCTTTCTTTCAGTGCTTTTTTTCTTCAAAACTGAGCAGTAGAGACTGTTTCCTCAGGCCAAATTTGTATTCATTTCTTTTCTTGTCACACTGCGAAGATCCCTGACACCAGCAACTTGAAGAAAGATACGGATTTGGCTCACAGTTTGAGAGCACATTCTATCATGGCTGCGCACTCATGGTAGCAGGAACAGAAAACAGGTAGATGATCACATTGCATCAATAGTCAGCAACCAGAAAGACGAAGACACACATGCTTGTACTTGCCCTAACTTTTTTTTATTCATCTTAGAGTCAGAGCCCATGGGTAGTTTTGGCTTCTGTTAATCCAATCTAGAAAATCACTCATTGAAATACTCAGAGGTCTGCCTCCTCCCTAAATCTTGTGAAGCTGACACACAATATTAGTCACTAAAATATTAATATGGGTGACCTCAATTTTAATGATTACAGTCATGGAAATGTCACTTTTTCTCTCTAGTACAAAGGGGAAAATAGTGTCCTAAGGGATAACTATCTCATTACAGAGTGCAGGAACAAGTCCTGATCTGTAATAGCACAAAAAAGGGAGAGGAAATAATAGTATACTGTTGGCTTCAAACTGAAATAAACCACAGGTGTCCAGGTTTTGAAAATATGTTTTTCTTAGTGTGCTTGTGAGTGTGTTTGTGGAGGAGAAGAATGATTGAATAAGTAACCCAAGAAGAGCAGACTGACTTTCACCTGCGGATAGGCCCTTTCCAGTCTATCAGAGGCCTTAATACAAAAACATAACCATATAAAGGTCAAAACAGGAACTTTGCTGTTTCTACTTTGTTATTTTCAAGATTGGGCATGGATTTAATCTAGATCTTCAACCATTGGTTTTCTAGCCCAACTGACTATAAGTCCTAATTAGAGTTTAGCCTCTATAACTACACAATGCAATACCTTAAAATCTCTCCTTTCTTTCTCTCTCTTCTCACTTCTCTAAGAATATTTATACACACACACACACACACACACACACAAACACACACTTTTTCAGAAGAAGCAGCAAAAACACACTGATTCTGAGGGCATGGGAATTCTAGACTTACACTGCTATAGGCTGCATCTGAAATAACTCTTTACAGCCATGGGGGACTGGAGAAGCAAAGTAATCACTCTAGGATTTTTTTCTCCAACTTTTCTGTTCCACAGAAACCATGAATTGACCACCACTGGTATTTCTGAGGATAAAAAGCCAGTTGTCTGTCTGTTAAGGTTTCTACCTACATAAATCTCTGGAAGATATTACCAAAAGGCAGAATAAACCAAATCTTCTCTGAAAGTAGATTGTGGAGAAGGAGTCACTGAAACAAAATCGTGAATATTCTGGAAAAGAACATAGACTTCTCAGAGCAAATCCTAAAAAAAATTGTTTAAATCCAGTGTGATGGTTAAGAGGGTCACTACGTTAGAAGAAAGTGTCTTTTATTATACTAGACTTTAGCATTGTCAGAACATATATGAAGCTGAAAATGAAAAATAAGCTTAAATTTAGACATGAGGCAGAAATTGTCTCCTATTACTAGAAACTAGTCTAAAGCTGGGCACCAAAATGAGAACATAAGGTGCAGGAGGGCTTGGGGCCAGTGGGACTTGATGTGTGGCATCTAAACTGTGGGAGCATCCAAACCTCTACACCCACACCCAGGGGGAAGAGCACTCTAACCCATGTTTTTGCACTGCCCTGGATAAAAAAGACTTTGAAGAGACTCTCATAATAATCAGGCTCCTGCCAACTGGGCTTCTGAGCTATGATCTTGAAAGTCCTTCTTCCAAACTTTTGGAAAGAGTGATGCCCCTTCGTCTATTTTTGTCAAGATTTTTTCTACCCAAGGACACTACCCTGGTGAAAATCCATAAGACAAGATTCCAAAAGCCCTTAATCTCTTATGGACTTAAGTACTGATTCACTCAATCTAAAAATGAAATAATTTTGGACAATTTATAATCATTGAGTAGCTCTTCTCTGAGATGGGGAATCACTCTCTACCCCAACTGTTCATCCTGGCAGTCATTCTGCAGTCCAAGATACTCTTAAGCCCACACCCTCTTTCCTCAGCCTCCCAAATATTTAGATTAAGGTATGTGGCACAAATTCTAGCTAGCTTTCTCCACTTTGATTTACTACAATTTAATGTAGACATTCAATTCTCAATATTTCTGTCCTGGAATCATCCTTGATTGCGTACCATCAGTTCACGAGGACTTAATTGTAAGAAAAGAGGTGGAAATTGAATTTCCTCATCTGTGCCGACCTTCTGGAACTGTTCTTTGACCTTTGGCAGCCATTCTCCTACTAGACAGAAAGAGGAAGGGGACACTGTAGGCTCAACATAAGGCCACTAATCACCTATATAAGGTCCTACACTCATGGTATGATTCTCTTCTCAAGCTTCCACCTGATTTCTAGCTGATCTTCAGCAGAGGAATCTGAGAGGAAACACAAACATTCAGGATGTGGTGACAATTTACTGCAAGACATTTTATTTCCTCTGTGCATTTAAAGTATGAACTTAAAGTACACTTGTGTATGTATAAAAAGCCTTTATTATTTGAGCAAAACTATCTAAAGTATAAACAGTATACTCTTAGAAAATACTTATTTGCCTTTCTGTTTTTAAATTGTGTGTTCTGTTTTATAACCTTAGAATGAATAAATGGACATCCTGTTCATTTACACACTTTAGTATGTAATATGTTCTCTCTTTCTCTCTCCCCCGTGTGTGTGTGTGTGTGTGTGTGTGTGTGTGTGTATTATTGTGGCTGTATATTTGTATTATTATTTAACATTTATCTCTTTTCTTAAGTTATGCTTCATAAAAGTATTTGTGGAGCTTATTTTATTGTTTATTATGCATGTATATATGGGGATACATGTGTGCACATGATACCAATAGATGCCAGAAAAGAATATTAGATTCATTGGGAGATGAAGTTATAGGCTTACATGAGCCCCACCCGAAATACATGGGTGCAGGGAACTGAACTTGGGTCCTCTGGAATATTACTATACCCTTACTTACATCAAACTAGTCATTTCTGCAGCTCAACATAATTGTGTTTTAACATGATACAATCAACATAACAGTGTTTTAACATGATATCAGTTCTATAAAACAGAAAATTATAGTCTTGTAGATTAGTTTTCCTTATGTCCAAGAACAATTTTACTACCTTTCCTAAATAAGTTCAATAGACCCTCACAATTGAGCAAGACAGCATTCAGGACACTGTTTAACTCTTGAGCAGTATTCTGTTAAAATGCTTGCTTTTAAGATGCACACAGAAGTGCAAACAAATTCATCAAAGCAGTTCTTCTTTACTAAAGCATCATGAGTTTCTGTTGACCCCAACTCTACAGAATCCCTTAGGAGAGCAGGAGCAAAAGGTCTGAGAAGATCATCTAACTAACAGCTGGGAACAACTACATGGGGAAATAACAGAAGTATTTAATGACTTCTCTGGAAAATGTATGTATTCTCCCAGTTTGTGTTAATCTGTAGTGTTGTATTCAGTCCACTGTGCCACTCCGAGGTATCTAGATTTAATCTTGTAATACAAATAGAAACATGGAAGATCTAGAAATAATATGGCTCTCAGTGTTATATATATATATTTAATATGTAGCATATCTGGTGTTTGAGGACAACTCCCATCAGTTCAAATTCTAGCTCAAACAATATAGAAAATAGTCAAAAATTCAGGGAAGTATATTGGGAAGGAAAGAGAAGCCAAGGACTACACACTACCCAGGGAATCTGAAAGAAGACAGAAATGATGAATGTGAAATTTCACCTACTTCTAAATAAAGAGTTTTTTCCTTCTTCTTATGTTGTCCACATCATTTTCCGTAATTTTCTCATATCCAGTTTTCTCCAGAAAATTACTGCATGATAAAGAAAAGTTCTAAAAGAATGACTGCATCTCCAAGAGTCTGAATGGGTTTGAACATTCGAAATCTCCTTGCTGCAACTAAACAAACGCAATTTGAAGACAGTATCTTAACTTTTGAGCAATGTAAAGAGGATATTCCATTTGCAAGGGTTAGTCCTATGACGGGAAGACCCAATTCATGGAAAGTCAACTTCAAAAGTGATTATTTAAAGTGATGCATTGCTCTAAAATGTGGGTAAAAATGTGTGCTGGGATTTAAGAAGTACAGAGACAAAAGTTTTGGAATCTTACCTGCTGCAGAAAGGTCTCTTTGGATACACAGATACATATGTAAAAGATATGCTTATCTAAAAACCAGTCCTCATTGTCATGGAGGAACTGAGCTTGCAATCAACCTGGAGTCCGAGACTGCTCATTCATTCCTGAACAGCCCAGACCTGAAATAATCATACAGAGGCTGCATTATTACAACACTACTTGACCTTTTAGCTCATAATTCTTATTGGTTAGCTCTTATATCTTAAATTAGCCCATTTCTATTAATTTGTGTATCAACACATGGTTGTGGCTTACAGGTAAGTTTCCGTCTGCCATCTGTCTCCTGAAGAAGCTGCATGTCTTCTCTCTGACTCACTCTACTTTCTCCCTATATCTTTTCCAGCTTTCTGTTAAGTCATTGGAAAAAAGTAGATCCTTTATTAACCAATGACAATAAAACATATTCACAATATACATCACCTCCCACATCAAAATCCATTGATTCTTTGTCAACCATGGTAACTGTGAATAACACAAAGTAGATCCTAAATTATTGACTGATGTTTTCTAACTTGACCACTTACACCCTGAATTCTCCTCAGGCATGTCACTGATACATCTTTTCCACTTTGTTAGCAATCTCCCATGATCCTAGACATCCTCTGCAGTCCTCAGCCTTGACCTTTCCTATTGTACACAACATAGTAGGAAGACTTTTATAGAAATAGTCCAATAAATGTCATATTCTATTTCTCTTCCACTATCCTATGGATCCTATACATTCATCTCAAAATCATTATTCTTCTCAATTTAAAATTGGATTAACTGGGGCCTGGAGAGGTGAACTAACTTGCCTATAAGTTTAGAATAGTTAAATGGGGTTTAAAGTCTATGCTATTCCTCTGTCCCAAGCTTTCCATCCTGAAACACTGAGAAATGGGTTCACTGGATATGAGGGACCTTTCCTCACCTGTACAGTTTCGAGCTCCCAGAGAAAGGGTAAATGAAGAACTCAGTCTGCATGGCCTGCATTGCTCCTATCTTTGCCTCTGTTCTTTATCTAGAGCTTAAGATACAACTGCTTCTTTCTCTTCCTCACCAGTAACCCAGACAAAAGACAAATACCCAGGGAATGGAGCTCTGCTCCCTGGAGTCTGCTGCACACTGCCTTGGCTTCCCCTTCATGGCCTGAGTCCTGTCCATTTTGCACCAAGGGCTCAGCAGGACTCTAGGAAGAGTAGGTTAAGGAAGCTGCTGTGGCTTTTCATTCTGGTTCTTTACAACACAATATAATTGGTTCTGGTTCAGCTGCCTCACAAAGGAAGCATTCCACAGAATAACATCAGGAAGAAAAACCAGGTCAATTTGACAAAGGGCAAGAGCACAGAGGTCCTGTCTGTGACAAATAGGTTTCTGTGTTCTTAAGGCCCGAAAAGTAAACAAACAAACCACCAGTCCGTCTTGGTGAAGACAGGGGTCACTAGGTGGCAGCACACTCTCCATCTGTCTCCCTTTCCTTTAGAGAAGACAGTTTAATCTCAAGAGTAAGGGCTCCTGGAAAGGCAAGGCAGAAGAGGAATGGAGTACATATTTCCTTAGGGTCTTCTGTATGTAGAAACAATGAAGATACAATATAACCAGGTTTCTGAACTTCTTATTTTAAGTATTTGTATTACTTTTGAATATGAAGACCTTTATGTCAACCTTTTTCAAATTACTTGATTCCCATCATACCTTTAAAATTATGTTCTTTTAAATATTCTTTTATAGATGTGGGACATGAACCATAAAAGCATTAGGTGCATTCAAAAATCACATTTTAAGACATGGGTGATGTCCTCTATACCTAGAACTATGGAGGTTGAGGCAGGGGGAGCAAATTTCAAGTCAAGTGTGTAATATATAACCAATCCCAGAACACCCTAGGCACCTTAAAAGACCATCTTCTGGGTAAAATACTCCACAATAATTAAACTAAAATATTCTGGAATATGGTCTAAGAAGATGACCTTAGAGGCTATGAAAGTCTAAGACTTTAAACATAAGCAAATCTGGATAAATTAATATGGTATGGGACATGGCAGAAGTAAAACAAATATTTCAAATAATATTCTTTATAAATATGAAGTAATTATTATTTCTTTCATGGAGAAATTTACATGTGAGACAGTGGCATAGAGCATGTGATCACCAATGATTGTATAATACATAGATAATTAACATAAATTCTTCACTCCATATGTAAATGTTTATATAGCATCCACAATTTTAAACAACTCTCCAATAAACAAGAATTTTGATGGTAAAATATTCAGTGATATGTGTTCCAAAAAGTGAATTAATTATACACATATTTTGTAATCTGAATTCATTCCAACTTTTTATTACACTAGTTTGAATTATGATGTACAATCAATCTATTTCTCATTAACAATTTTCTGATAAATTTAATTACTAGCTTACAGGATCTAAGCATATCTTATCCAGTACTTACTAATGAATTCATTTTTTTAACAAATGTTTCAGGTTTTTTTCCTTAACAAGCACTATATGAGATTTTCAAGTTCATTTACTATCACCTTAGTCTTTGTAGCTATCCAAAAGATATGAAATATATTTCTCTTGTTTACAAGACATACTTAACTATGGTATTTGCCTTAGTTACTGTTTTATTGCTGTGAAGAGATACCATTACCAAGGCAACTGTTATAAAGAAAAGCATTTAATTGGGAACTTGCTCACAGCTTTAGGGAGTCAGTCTATGATCACAATTGCAGAAATCAGACAAGCATGTAATGGAGCAGTTGCTAAGAGCTAAATACCTCCAATAAGGCCACACCTACTCCAACAAGGCAACACCTCCTAATCCTTCTCAAACAGTCCACTACCTGGTAGCTAAGTATTCAGATATGAAAGCCTATTAAACCACGCTCATGCAAATCATCAGAATATTTTGGCACTGCAACACTAGAAGACTAAAGCATTTGTCATTCAAATTGAAATTTTCCATGCTTATGAGATGTCTGAACTAGGAGTGGATTCTCCATGCAAATGAACTTGATCAAGCTTCTCTTCCAAATTTCACTCATTAAAATATTTATTATGTAGTCCATCCATACTACACTTGGTTGGATGTGTACTATTTCTGCTGGAATCTTCCTTCACTTCAGGGTATTCCTTCTCCACAGAAACTCTTCAGTTACCAGACTTCATTTTTCTTATTTATAGGAAATAGTTTGCTTGCTGGTTTCAGTATAAACACAAACCTAAGCTTAATAAAAGGTTTTACCTTCTAAAAACAAGCAGTAAATTTCTACAATTAAAGAAGTAAAGATATGAAGAAAATAATCCAGCCAGGACACTAACCTAAAATTTTAAAGCAGGAATGTACATAGTACATTTAACGATACATAAAGTCACTTTTCCCATCTGTCAGCATGTTTGGTGGGTGTTGCTAAATATGAAAGAGGGAGAGAAGATAAGTTCCTAATTAAAAGTGGTTTGGCAAACATGGCACTGAGGCACAAAATTTTATTAAACAGATTTTTAGATTTAAGAATTTGTAGGGGTCCTACAATATAAAGAAAGGCCTGTTTAATTGAATCTCCCCCTCTCTCTTTCTCTGTCTTTTATTCTGTTTCTGATTCTCTGTCATGATCCCCTCTTCACAGGTGATAGATTAAATTAAATTTAAATATAAATTTAAATATAAATGTTACATTTCTATATGCAAGACTCTATTATATGTAAAGATATAAAAATGTTTATACTTTTAGAACAAATGTTCATCTTGTGAACTAGGTTTGGATGGTGGTTTATGTCTTTTATACAAGCTCTCTGAAAGCAAAGGCAGGCAGATCTGTGTGTTTAAGGCTAGCCTATTCTATGTAGCAAGCTTACGTCTAAGCCATCTGCAGCTACATAGTGATACCATTGTCAAAAAAGAAGAAATAAAAAAGGAAGAGAAATTTGTGACTTAGAGTAGTATATGATAATTTTTACTTGCCAGATCTTTGTCATCTAATGTTGACAGAGTATTCAAAATATACCTCCCAAATCACTCAGTCTATTATGCCTTATGGTATTGCACTGTTCCTTTTATATTTTTATAATGAGGATAACAAGCAACTCATCACTACCTGGTGAGCACAACATTCTATTACCAGAGAAAATCTATTGATAGAGATAACCAGCTTCTTTAAGTTGAAATGACACTTTAAAAAAAGAAAAAGAAAGAAAAGAAAGAAAATACACAGGCAAGTAGTATCTGAAGGGAAAAAACACTCTCTTTGCTGCAATTTTAGAAAATGAAATATAACAATCTCTTTCAGTTTGGTGCCTATGCATGTCTCAATATTTTTATAGAAAATGGTAATATAATTTCTAGGCTCACAAGTGAGCTGACATAGCCAGCAATTTTTAGTGCCCTTTGAAAAGTGGTAAGGCTGATGTGAATTACAGCTTTGGAGTCATGTGTACACTCCCCAGCATTATTCACTGAAATCAAAATCTTGTAGGTTATCTTGAAGTAGGAATGAGCTAGAAATGGACAAAACACTTATTCTTACAAGATTTGTCTGTTCGGGGATAAATCACAAATCAAACTGTGAAGTGTACACTTAGCTGCCAGGTTAAGGAAAATCCTGCACAAGAGGAGGCTGCCTTGAGTGAAGTAAAACCAAATGTGTAGTCTCCCCTTTCCACCTTGGCCCCTACTTTGTTAATGTGGAGAAGCCAGTTTATGTCTTCAAACCTTAATTTCTAGTTTAAAAACAATGAGGAAATAGTTATGGTATGCCTTAATACATTTCTATAAAATTTTAAGCAATTAAGATCAATGTCTATAGTGATATTTTATTTGGGTTTTAATAAATAAAAGCTTGCCTGAAGATCGGAGGGCAAAGCTAGCCCTACTAGTCAGCCCTAGAGACCAGGCAGTGGGGAAACACACTTTTAAATCCAACAGCCCCACTAGTTAGCCACAGAAGTTGGGCAGTGGTGATGCAAGCCTTTAATCCAAGCACTAGAGAGAAATATAAGATGAGAGGAGACAGGAGCTCAGGCTTTCAGTCTGCAGTAATGCGGAGGACAGGGTCACCAAGCCTTGGTAAAGACAACCCTCTGGTATGCTTGGCTGCTATGGTTTTCTGATCTTCAGCTTGAACTCCAATATCTGTCTCTAGGATTTTATTATTCATGCTACAAATGTCTGCCAAAAAAGGATCCAATAACTAATAATTATTTCATCTCATTTACAACATTCATTGGACTATAACTGCAAATTGAATTGTTTTTTTTTGAGAATGGATATGTGATTCTTATTCTCTAAGGAATGTTAAATTATCCAAAGAAACCAAATGAATGCAATAGATAAATCAATAAATGAAGCAAGTCTTCAAGAGGTCTACCCATGAGAAAGCAATGAACTATTTCACAGAGAACCTCACTAGATAGTGCATAAGGCAGACATCACTGAACTGAGATGAACTGAGATGTTAGTCCTTTATATTCTCAACCTATGTGGTAACAAGATGGTAAGATCCAAGGAGATATAAATCTGAATGAGAGAATTCTCTGATGGGCAAAGCATTTCAGTAAATTAGACAGGCAAAAAAGCAAAACAAACAAACAAAAAACAACAACAACCAAAATAACCTCTACTTCAAAACATTAATGAAAAAGGACTTATTCCACATTCAATGAATATTGACTAAGACTGAGAGTATAGCTCATGAATATAGCACATATTAACCTGCAAAATGCATTCAGTTTAGTTCTTTAGTCCTTGGCATCACAAATGTATCCATATTAGACTATTTTATCTTCCACTTTACAAACAGAAACTTTTTCATCTTTAACCTGATCAAAAGTATAGCTTAAGCCGGGTGGTCATGGTGCACACCTTTAATCCCAGTACTTGGGAGGCAGAGGCAGGCAGAACTCAGTGAGTTCGAGGCCAGCCTGGTCTACAAGAGCTAGTTTCAGAACAGGCTCCAAAGCCTCAAAGAAACCTTGTGTTGAAAAAAAATAGGTTTAGCTTAAAGATGAAGAGTAACACCACAACTAAATATGGATAAAGGATGGGGCCAAGTGTACACATGAAAAAAGACAGAGGAGGGAGGGAGAGGGAGAGAGATTGTTTATTTTGGGGTTTTTTTAAGAGAGGATCTCTCTTTGTACCTTTGGCTATCTTAGAACTCACTCTCACAATTTAAGGCTAGCGCTCAGAAAAAAGAATACAAACTAAAGTATTAAAAATATAATTAACATTGCAGATTCTTAAACATCATAGAAGGAACAAGAACAGAAGAAATACGAGGAGATATGCCGGGTATGTCATTGTTGTAAGCTCAGTGTCACATACACTTGTAATTTTGTTGTTGTTGTTATGTCTCTTGCTGATCAAACCTTTCCTAGTGCCTGGAATGCAGCCCTTGCTATCCCTATCCTCCTCTTGATGCCTGAAATAGCTCCCGCCTTTGAACTGAAGTTTCCTCCCCAATAAACAGAGTTGACAGTTTGATGTTCTAATTCTTTATTACAATGTTAAAAATCCTTGTGCACCCTTCTCATGTGTTGTTTATCAGTCTTCTTGATGCTTACTTTCACACCAAGGTTTCCATTTATTTCCACCACTCTATTTACCATGGTCTGCAGCTCATTTGGGCTTTCAGCAAGTAGTGTGGTATCGTCAGCAAAATGCAATTTACTGATTCACACACCACCTAACTGCACACCTATCTCCTCATCCTCCAGGACTGTTGCTATTATCAATTCCAGGAATGTATTAAAGAGTAGTGATGAGAGAGCAGATGCATTCCTACAACACCCTTGTGATTGTCTTAAACTGATCTCTTAGAAAGAGACACAACAACACTACAATTGCAAGCATATGAGACACTTGTCTGAGCTGCCTTCTTTACAGCTCCAAAACCTGTTTCAGATGGCATGTCTCAGGAGGACTCTAGGTGTGTCACATGATGAGATAGGTTCACTATGATGACGCTAAGAAACGACGTGATCTAAAGAACGAAGTAAATTATAGGATACATCAATGACACTTAAGATACTCCAGCCTTGTTATGACAATGAATGATGGAAGACACCCAAAGGTAGCACTGCTTGGAAGATTACAGAGGATAAGGTGAAGAGGATGGCCAAAAAATGCTGGATAGACAGCATAAAGGAAGGCTGTAGAACCTTGGGTATAGTAATAACACAAGCATCTATGACTACCCAGGATAGAAATAACTGGAGAACCACCATAAATGGGCTGTTCATGATGCTTAAGGATAGCGGGGACAAAACGGTGCTTCTGAGTGTGCCTAGTATCCACGTAAGCATGGAATAAACCATTCATATGTGTGTGTTTCTTGTTGGCATAAAAAGATAAAAATACTAGGAAAAACAATAGGTCTCATTTGTCATAAGTTCCATTTTTCCTACATAATGTAGGAGGTGATGTATGCTATGAATATGCTTATTGCCATTGGTTAATAAAGGAGCTACTTTCAGTCAATGACTTAACAGAATATGGCCAGGCTGGAAGTGTAATATATAGGAAGAGAGTAGGAAGAGTCAGTGAGCATTTAGCTGAACTGGAGACCGGTGCACCAGAACCTTGCTGGTAAGCTACAGTCATGTGGTGATACACAGATTAATAGAAATGGGTTATCCAAAGTTATAAGAGCTAGCTACCAATACACTTAAGTGACTGGCCAAGCAGTGATTTAAATAATATAGTTTTCGTGTGATTATTTTGGGTCTAAGTGGCCAGGAATGAACAAACAGCCTCCACCTACAAATTAGCGTCCAGTGTGGGGCCCAAACCCGTGACCCTGAGATTAAGAGTCTCATGCACTATCTACTGAGCTAGCCAGGCTCAACACTTACATCATTTATCCAAACTCCCAAAACTTTGATTCAGCACAGCAACTCCTAAGAAATCTATCTTAAAGAAACAGTCATGGATATGCACAGCAATGAGCGCAAATGACAGCTATTAAAAAGAATGGTTGCAACCAATATATATGCCTTTGCAAGATGGGTGGTTATATAAATTATGTCTATTAGTCATGCCTTTTTTTGACATCGCTAAATGTTGGGCTACACGTGTGCATGCAGTGCTTGGTGTGTGATACATTATTGCAGCATAAACCTTGTAATATATGTGAGAATATAAAAATGCTATTTGATTGTTTTCATTACTTTATGAGATGCTGTTTCTACTTTTAG
Organism: Dicrostonyx torquatus; assembly: GCA_028555095.1. Taxonomy (NCBI): domain Eukaryota; kingdom Metazoa; phylum Chordata; class Mammalia; order Rodentia; family Cricetidae; genus Dicrostonyx; species Dicrostonyx torquatus. Next base: position 7,754,852 of record JAQHUG010000068.1, on the reverse strand, counting down.
TTTGTCAATTTGTATGCACTTTTTTTCTGTAAAAAATAAAATTCCCCCTTATTTGATGAGTTATAAAAATAAGTAATGAAAATCACAAAAGCAAATAAGGAACCATTAGTCAATGTCTATGGTAGCCATTTTTACAATTTCTGTGAAAAGTATAAAGATACAGAGGACAATATGTTGATTTCCATAGAGGTTTTGAAAGTGAGAAACATTTTAAGGAAACTCAGACACGATGCCTAAATATATCCTTTCCTCATTTTAATAATGCTTTATTAAATTGATTGAATTGTGTCTTGACAAATACACTATTTTGAACTGCAATATTATATTAAACTGTGAGTCTAGTGGACAATATAAAAAGTTATCACAAGGACAGGATTTTCCTCTGAGCAATTTGATTACACCACTACAAATTATTCTGAGAAGAAATGTCAATGATAGACATAAATTACATTTGGAAGTAACTCTGCATATTAATTATTCAATATCTATTCAAGGCAGATCACTAATTTCATTATATGGAAAATCTTCAGTACTCCTAAGAATAATTATATCTTGCAGCAATTCTAAGGATCTATCTGTGATAAAATTCACTTCTACTTTCAATGAGCATTTAATAATATCTTACTCAATTGCAGCATACCCTTAGTTCTGCTGTGAGGCACTAAAAAAGGGATTCATATACAACATCATTTCATAGACACTACCAGACAGAGAAGGGTGTCAATTAGATGCAAAGTTCAAAAACTGAGTCCCCAGTTCTGCACCAGGGTATGAGACAATGTAGAGAAAAGTTCATGCATCATGAAGACATCTCTGAGACTTAAAATAACCATTCTGCATATAAACTTCAGGCTCATACCCCATTAATGAGAAACAAAAGTGGTAAGGTGAGAACCATAATAGTCTGAACATTCAGCATTTTTATAAAGTCAGTGATACCTAGAAAACTCAATTTGACTGTCATACCACAAGGTGTTGCTCTCTGCACAAATGTATCAGTTGATGCTAAACCAAGTACTATTAATGACTGATGCATGAAAATCCTACATGGGAATTAAAATATCATTAAATGGGGCTGAAGAGATGGTTCAGCGCTGAGTGCTTACTGTTTTGCAGAAGACTTGGTTTGGTTCCTACATCCCATATAGTTTACAACCACATATATAATTCCAGTTCCAAGAATCCAAAACATTCTTATGACTTCCGTGGACTCCTGAACACACATGGAACCCATATGCCTCACCAAAGGATAGATACTAATGAAATCACACTAGTGATAACTAAAATTAAAGAAGCCTATGTCTTACCTGTATTATGAACGGTCTCCATTATGACTTTTTTTTAAAAGATTACCCCAATTTTATTAGCTAATTGTGATTTTACAAATAACTTGACAAGAAACCACTTCAGGGAGAAAAGATTCATCTAAGCTTATAGTTTAAGAATTCTTTCCCCCATGGAGAGGGCATGGAGATAGTAGCACAATGTGGCTGGTCACATTGAATCTTCAATAGGGAAGAAGAGAAGAGATAAGAAATGAAAGCAGGTTATCAAACCTCAAAGCCTACCTTCAGTGGTTCACTACCTTCATCAATGAACCACCTCTAATATGTTCCACGATCTTCCAAAACAGTGTCACCATCTGGGAATCAAGGATTCAAACACATGAGACTATAGAGTATTTTTCACATTCAAACCATGCCAATCATTTTAAAATCCACAGGACTTCTTAAAAGTCAATTTATTTTAAATATTGTGCCAATATCTGTTCTCTATGTCATAAAAGTAATTCATGTGGTGTGTGTATTTTTTCCTGACATTCTGTTTCAAGTCATTGTATACAGACAACATCATGTGAATAAAATAGAATAAGTCTTGTTCTCATGGAACTCATATGTCAGAAAACAATAAATGAATAGCTGGGGAAATAGATACCTCATCTGTAAGGTCAGGATAAATACAATGAAGGGAAATGATACATGGCATGGAAATGCATTATCATAGAGCAGAAAAATATTTCAATGTTTTAAGCAGAAGAGTGAGCCTAGTAGATAATGCATGAAGATCTACAAGCATCAGTAAAGACACACAACGTGTTTTGGGACCTTGCTATATGGCTAGTAAAATGTTGATATGGACAGAGAATCCATGACGATAGGACAGCTGTTAATATATCTAAAACAACACCATTGATTACAGAATAATCAGTAAACAGAGGCAACTGTAAGTCATGCTAGAAAGAGAGGAAGACTGGTTCTTACACTCCATTCAAATTTGTCACAAGAAGCACTAAAGAAATGTTGGGTTTTGTCAAGAAACTCATTCTCCATGGATTGTTTTTATTCCTCACCTGTTCTTTTTATAGCATGAGTCCAGGGGTCAGCCTGAAATTCAGACACATGCAATGTTTCTCTCTCTATGACATATAACTACATCCTTAAAGTCTTTCCTTGTTATACAAAATGAATTACAAAACTCATGTTTTACTGAACCTACCACCATTTGATGTGGGATTTCCCTTTGTATGCTGTGATTAGCATTAATGAATAAAGAACTGCTTTGAGCCCATAGCAGAGCATGGTGGGGCAGAGCAGAGCCCAGGGAGGATTGGACTGAATGCAGGGAGAAAGAAGGACAAAGGTAGAAAGAAGCCATGTAGCCCTGCTGGAGCCAGATGGAACTTCACTCAATAAACCACTGCCATATGGTGATACACAAATTAATAGAAATGGGTTAAATTAATATGTAAGAGTTAACCAATCAGAAACTAGAGTCAAGTGGCCAATCAGTGATTTAATTAATACAGTTTCTATGTGGTTATTTTGGTTTTGCGTGGCCAGGACAAACAAGCAGCCTCCTCCTACAACTGTGGTATGTGGTTATACGATAAATATTCCAAATTAAATCAGAAAAAAATACACAACCCAAACATATAAATACAACAGCCATTCCCAGGAATTTGTGGCTTTCAGTCTTGGACACTTTGGTTCTAATTTCTCTATAAACTCTGAAAATTTTCTTGGCTCATGGATAGGATTAACAGGGCCATTCAAGAGGTTGGTCCTCAAAATCAAATGTTTCTTTCCCCATACATCTATTCTTGGAGAACTCCATTTATTTCTATCGTTAATCATTTATGGGACCCTTCTCAAACACATAGAACATTTTGAGTCCTGGGAAGGCACAAAAGGATGCAATTGTAAATATCAGGAGGTCAAACATTCTCTTACTTGGAAATATATGTTTTAGTGATTAAGAGAGGAGGAAAATAAAATTAGTATTCAATTATTCCAGTTAGAGTTCAGCAGCATTTACTAGGAAAATCAAGCATGTTATCTGTTTCGTTTAGATTATTTGACAAATAATCATTTAAAAATACATGTTTCCCATAGCAATGTTTGAATCATACCAGTCTTTCATTAATAATGTCCAGTAAAAGAAAAGATAATGAGTCTGGTGTATACATTGGAGAGCACATCAAACAGATGGATGAACTCTGCCATAGAGTCTCCTCTAGGTACAGTGGAGTGGTACCCAAAAATCTGCCTTCATCACAGTTTCCTACTGATTCTACTGATCTAACAACTACAGGTGAGAACCACTGGCTTATTGAAAGAAAAATACTTGCAATTTCACTCCAAAGATATTCCTTATAGCATCTATTGCCATAAGCAATGAAGTTAATTTTTTTCACCTTTAACTACACATCTTAAAACTGAGAAAAATATAATCATCTTCAGAAGTGGGTTCAGAGGGTACACCTTCATGTTGAACCATTGGCTATGGATGACTTCTGGGAGAGGGACAGGCAGTGTCTGTGTACCTAATGGTGATCCCACTAGGCTCCAATCAATATTCCCAACCGGAGGTCACACAAATGGTCCCAGTTAAAAACAGTGGTACACTCATACATAAAACCCTCAAAATTACATAAATGTGAGAAAAAAGCTGGGGGAAGAATGAGGAGCCCGAAAAAAGTAGAGGGGGAATGAGATAAATTGGAGGGGTAAATTAAATAGAACACATTACACATACACACACACACAAAATCGACAAAATGTTCTTAATATTTTCAACTTAGTATGTTTATGTGTGTGGGTCTGTGTGCACATATGCATGTATATGTAATTGCACAGAATACATTTCATTAGAGGGTCATAAAGCAACTTGCAGGAGGCAGTTTTCTTCTACAATGTGATTACTGAGGATTAAACTCAGGTCTTCAGGTTTGGCCACAGTTACCTGTTGAGTCATCTTTATAAAACAAGAACAAATTTAATCATTTTTAAAGTAAAAATAAATGAATAAAAATAAAGCAACAACAAAAACAAAACTTCACTGAAGGAAATTAAGTTTATTTCAGAAAACCCTCTTGAACGGCCTCACTAGTAATAGTTTACCAGGTAGGGAATGAACAATGAATAACTCTCACATTAGAGTTATCTTCATTTCTCTGAACGCTAAAGATATCAGCAATCCCTAATTGTATGATAGTAACTTTTTTATTAACTGCAAAAGATAACAATTTTATTTTAATTTTTATAGTACAAATGAAATCTGTACTTTCTTGTCTTCTATCTCCTCTCCAAGTCTGTTCTCTTTGTTAGAAATGGAAGCAAATCTTCTTTGACTGTGACTAAAAATCATACAGGGTGCAGCACCATGATCCCGTGCTGAAGCAAAAGTGCCTAGTACAGAACTTACACACACACACAAACACAAACACGCACGCATACACACACACACACACACACACACACGAACAAAATCCATGTATCCAGGCCATCCCTGATGTAAGTTTGGTACTACCTTCTTGGATGAATAAGAAGATTCGTCATTGGAAGTCTGAGCATCACTGGCATGTAGACCTCAAAGGGTAGCCTAAATCAAGGAGCAAATCCCATGTGTACCATATGAGAAAGATGAGAATCCATCATTGGCATCACAGGAAGTCCTCCCATGTGTGATCCAGATCTCATACCAGGATGGATGAGGAGGAGCCAGGATCCTTGAAAGAGTTGTGATTATGGCTTCTGCTGGAGGGGGAAAAAAGAATTTTGAAATAATTTTTTTTCTTTTTAGAATTGTGATCTAAGAATGCTCTTCGATCCATTTCTGATATTAGCCCTTCACATTCTCTTTGTGTTTTCTACAACCATTGTGTCTTTCTAAGATGGAGTGGCATGGGAAAAATTTGGCATTGCAGCAGTCCCAATAAACCTCGAGCCTATACCTCTTTAGGTTATTGGCTGCCCCAGTAAAAGTAACTCTTATGATTTTCTTACCTACTTCACAAAGAGCTCCTTCAGGAAAATAGATTTGGTTCCAATATTGCTCTCTGTGCATAGTACTACAATATGATACATACTCCCACAATAAAGAGATATGCCATTACTACTGCTGGGCATGTCTGATGATTCTTTATGTTTTCCCTGTCTGCATGACGCTTGTTTGCTTTCTAAAATAGATATTTCAAAAAATAGGTAAATAAAAGAAATTTGAACAAATGGGAAGTTAGAATACTTTACTTTTTACAAGCATTGCTCATGCATCAATGTATACTCATTTGCAAGGAATGCCATATTTATAATATTAAGACATTTGTTCACCAGGCGGTGGTGGCACACGCCTTTAATCCCAGCACTCGGGAGGCAGAGACAGGCAGATCTTTGTGAGTTTGAGACCAGCCTGGTCTACAAGAACTAGTTCCAGGACAGGCTCCAAAAGCTACAGAGAAACCCTGTCTCGAAAAGACATTTGTTCAGAAATAGCTACATAAACAGTCTCAGGTGTAATCGATTGTCTTCCTTGTTCTTTAGTCAGGGCTCAGAGAAATGCTGTTTGTAATTATTTTACCATACCCTTTACATTATTGGTGCTTTTCTCACTGCCCTTTAGTGGTCATTTGTGTCTTCCCTTACTAAGGGCCACTTTGCAGACACTTTACCTGTTCTGACAGACAGGGAAACATGTTTAGAGAGGTCCAGTACTTGTTTCAATACTTTGAAATCAGTGTCTTTGATTTGTCAATGTTTAGACAAGCAGCCCTGGATTTTTATGTTGAAAGGGTCCTATATTATGCACAGCTACTCCTACTGGAAGTAAAGCTAGAATTCCAAGGAGATGTGGGTTCTACAAAAGAATATTTTATTTCTTCCATCTTTGGCCAGTTCACTTGTAGGTTTCTAAAGACCTTAATTTTACTAGATGTTCTCTTATGTACTTCTAGTCCTAAAATACTATAAATCTGCTAATTTCTAAAATCTTTACAACTTAATGATTATCTATTTTAGGCAGATGTATTTTCTAAACCTAAATCTATTGAATCTATTTAAGAAGAAAAACAGATGGTGTCTTCTAAAATGCTATTATCTCTGAATTTATACAAGTATATACCTTGCATTTTCATGCAACTTCCTGGGGCTAGTCAGGCCTGAAAGCTTCCCATACCTTAGCCTGAAAAATGACACATCAACAACACGCTGAGTCTCCTAATTACCAGGAATACAGGGCCCATTAAACTGTGAGGATGCATATGCACACCTAATTATGTTTATGCCTACTTATAAATCAGCTTAGTGAAAGCATATGCATGCTGGAAATTACCCATCATTAACTTTCCTAATTGCACCCAAATAAAGAGGAAAATAATTCACTTCAGAATATGTTTTCATCCTTTAGGCAAAGCCTAGTTTCATCTTGTTTAGGTTTTGAAAAATTGTCTTTTTGCTTATAAATAGAAATCAATTATTCGGGTGCCAAAACACAACATAGTTCTTCCCTGGATGTTGAGCCAAAGAAAAAGAATAGATTCGGGTAGGAATGTCAGAAAACTAAAGCAGGGATTTAGGAGGCGAACAATATAAAGGGAAAATATTGCATGAATGAAAACAACTCCATCATTCTGATGGAGAGGGCAATGTAGATGGTGACAGCCCAACCACAGATACGATACAAAGGAACAACAAGGGACAGATCCTCAGGGAAAAAGAAGCATTAAATTTAGATGTCGGACAGAAGACTCAATTTCATGACAGTAATTGAGATCAATTGGAGCACTGTGTGTGCTCCCTCCTCACAATTTCCCCTGTAGTTTCTCTGAACAATTACTGCTCTATTACTGGCAGGATTAAGATAAGACAGACAGGAGTTGTGCATGCCTAATTGGATTTCCAAATATTGTTTATTGCTGTCCATAGAGACAGGAAACAGAAAGAAACGATGCTTGGAGGATGGAGTAAAACAGGGCTTTCGATGTTCACAATAATGGAAACCGATTCTGGTGTTTATTCACAGGTGCAGAGTGCTGAATGCAAAATCAGTTACAGGCACTTCCTTCAGTGCCGCTCAGCGAGGTGCTTTGCAAGCTTTATCTCATGCACCCCTTGCCACAGTACTGTAAAGCCTTGCCATGGTCCTTGCTCAACAGAGGGAGAAGGAGAGATCAACTAGGAAGACCCAGTCACAGTAATGGAGCGTTTTGTTTTGATTTGTTTGTTTTTTTTTTTTTTTTAATTTTAGCCTGGGTTTCACTGTATACTGCTGCTGGAGGAAACCCAAATTTATAAATTTAACCCTTTGCATTTTTCTATGCATGCAGATGACCCCCCCCCTTTTTAAACTAAATTGAAAATTAAACAATGTCTATTTTGAAAGGTTAACTTGTGCTCTATCATCCTTAGTGGCTTCTGTGGACGAATAGCAGACCATTGTTTTCATTAGAGTTTTACCTAGCTGTTTGGTTGGAAACATCACCACAGCCCCTGACACCCCTATACCCAAGGAGGCTGGAATGTTTTGGTTAAGGCTTTACCCCAGGCCCTGGCATTCATATGCCCAAAGAGTCTGGAATGTTTGGGTTAGGGCTTCACCCCAGTCCCTGGCATCCATGTATGCTTGGACTGGCGTGAAGCCCTGAGTCTGGAACGTTTGGGTGGAAAGTTCCATCCCAAGCCACCTCCTCTGGGTGTTGCCTCAGTCCAGACTCCACCTCCAAAACAGACCGCCAAAGGGCAACCCCTCCCCAGAGAGGCTCAAGACCATTCCCACAGGCTATTTAAACTGGCCCCTCACCCAGAACAAACACGTGGTCTTTCGGTCTTCCTTTTTTTTACCCTCTCTGTGGTTACCTGGTCTCTCTTTCCAGGCCACCCAAGAGTGCTAGCATGCATTAAACCTGGGTTTTTTCTAATTCGGATTTATTTGTAGTGATTTGGATTATTGCATCAGCGGAGAGATTTATTGGGGTGTTAAAACTTTTCACTAGCATCTTTGAAAACTCTCATTTATTTTATTATATTCCAAATAGTCAGTATTTCCTTCCTAAAGTGAAATTAGAGATTTTATTCCTAGACTCTACTAATAAAAATGATTTGCATAGAACGATGATGAGCACCACATACCCCAAGAACTATTCATCGTGGTCATTTCACTGAAGGAGGGAAGAATGGTGGTTAGGGCCCCTCCTTCATGAAGTTACTGATGGTGCTTGTGGGGATTAACATCTCAGCATCTCAGGTAAAGTCAATACTGATGTGATCTGTGAAACTCAATATCTGGCTCCCTTGCCTTCAAGAGATTGTGCAAATAATTTCATGCTTATTAATAAAATTTTGTCTTCCATTTATGCTGTGCAGTAACCACTCTAATATTGATACCTACTGAAATATTATCTCACTTCACTAGTATCTGCTTTTTTTCCTCATAAAAGGTTCCACTGACATTACTTCCTGCCCATATTAGCAGTCTAGTCACATTGACTTTTAAAGTATTCTCACTGCTGTGAAACAAGTCCGCAGATTAAACATCACTATACACTATTCCAGGATCCATAGACTGACAGATTTAAGCACCAACTACAGCCCCTTTTATTTATTATTTTATATCTGAATACATATGGAAGAATAAACATAAGAATTACCTCATCTAGCCATCAATAAAACTTGACTCAAAAGAAAATTAAGTGTAAATTAAATTTGTCTTTAAAATCCCTCTAACGGAGCAGATATCTTCTGCATTTTTCTGCTTTTTTACAGTGGAAATGAATAAGTAAACCAATAGTCACTTTAATTGTCACATAACTTTATACTGCTAATCTGCAGCTTTTCATTATATAGTACAATAAACTTACACCAATACTTGAACAAAAACAAGTGTTGTGATATCTTTGATTCTTCCATATGTTTCTGTTCATTTTATAACCACATTGCATTCAAATCTTTCCCGTGTTCTTGAACTCATACCTATAGCTGTGATCCCCAATTACTCTAGTGCTCTTCTACATAGTGACTTGTGCACTATCAGTGTGATTGTGTTTTTCCATGACTTAAAATTCACAATCACACAGAATAAAATCTCAAGTAGTTGCTGGTCTCCCATGCAGGATCCCTATGAGCTAACTCACGTTGCCTTTCTGTCTTCATCTTCGGTGGCCTCCCACACTAGAGGAACCCCTGAAATGCATGGACTTCCCCAGACTATCCTGCTTTTTTTACCTCCTTGCCTTTGTTATGTTGTGCCTTCTTTATACAATCTGCATTCAAGTGGCACAAAATTTCTGGTTCTGTGAATTTCACAAACATCTCCTGGCTGTACACCCACTGTCACCAACATCTCCTGGCTAGGGTTCCTCTGTACACCCACAGTCATCAACATCCCCCAGCTAGAGATCCTCTGTACACCCAATTCTCAAAGCCTTCAGCCCCCTCGTTCCACTCTGGTGGCTTTAATATGCCAATGATTTTTTTTTTCTGACTGTCTCCACAGAATCTCTTCCTGCTATCCTCTCACCTTATAGAAGAGGAAGCACATCTGGTGCCTATCTTATTCTCAGGTTGTGTGGGCAGTGACTGATTCTCAGAAGCCTGAAAGAAAAAAAACTGGACTCTTCCTGATGATGTCTGCAAAGTATTTTTACTATTAGCATAGTTTTTCTTAGATCTTTTAAACTTTCAGAAGGGCACTCCCTGGTCTTCATTTAATCCGCTTGTGTCAGCAGTAGAAAGTGAAAATATATTCTAACAGCTATTACTTAAAATAATTATGGGCACTAGCTAATATTATAGAATATAGCTATATGGCTATAAGTAATATTATCCTGTCAAAGAAAACAAAGGATAGAGGAATTAAGACAAATACCACAACTACAAAGCTAGGCAGAGGCTAAAAATAGAATTACTCTGTTTTACTTGAAATCCCATGTGTTTTGTTAACGTTTCTGGCTAAATGGTAAATTTAGTTAATTGTACTTGAATGTACTTCCTTGTTGCTTTAACAACTTTATTGAAATAATTGACAAGTTATAAGGGTCGCATATTTAAAGTATAGGATTCTGTAATTCTCAGTACATGTACAGTTGTGTACAACCGTCACACTCATCAGCCATAGATATTTTTATTATTCCCTAAAGGAAATTGTGTATGTGTTAGCTATTAGCTCTCCAAAACAGCATGTGCTCCAATTCTTTTAATTTTTTTCTATTTCTTTCTCTCCTACTATATATCCCAACCAGTTTCTCCTCCATCCACTCCCTTGAGCCTCCCTTCTCCCAGATTCACATCTCCTTCATCTCCCTTCAGAAAACAGCAGGCCTCCCAGGCATTTGAGCCAAACACAGCATCAGAAAAAACTAGAAAAAAAAACACTTACATCAGGGCTAGACTAGGCAGCTCAGAAGGTGTAAAAGAGTCCCAAGAGCAGACAAAATAGTCAGAGACAATTCCCACTCCCAATGTTACACAACCATAAAATCACCAAGTTACACAACAATAACAAAAATGTAGAGGACCTAGTACTGACCCATGCAGACTCAATGATTACTGCTTCATTGTCTGTGATCTCCCATGAGCCCTTCTTTAGTTGATTCTATGGGCTGTGTTCTCCTGGTACCTTCCACCCCTCAGGATTCTACAATTGGTTCTTTCCCTCTTCTTCTGTGGAATTTCCTAATGTTTTGTTATGAGTTCCTAAATCTGCTCCCATCAGATGCCAGAGGAACCTCTTGGATGATGACTGGGCTAAACACCAATCCATAAGTATAGCAGAATGACATTGGGAATCATTTTATTGACTTTTTTTCTCTTGTCTATCCTAGGTCTTGGGTTATCTGGCCTCTAGTTTCTGGTCATCCAGGTAATATCTGGCATGGACTCTCTCTGGTGAAATAGGCTTCAAATTAGACCAGTTATTGGTTGGCCACTTTCACAAATTCTATGCCTCCATTGCCCAAGTACATCTTGCAGGCAGGATAGACAGCAGGCAAGATGGCTTGTAGGTCAGTTTTTGTGGCTGAATTGTTGTCCAAATCCCACCACTGGAAGTTGCCTAGTTACAAAAGATGGCCAGCCACTTTGGGCAGTATATAATTGATAGGAGTTCTTGCTTGGGTAACCCTCATAGAATTGTGGGAGTTTCTACTTTACTAGGTTTCTACATCACCCCCAAATGCCCTCCAATTCCAGTATGTACTCTTAAGTATTGAGCCATGTCTTCAATCCCCAGTGTGTGTTGGGGGAAGCAGGGGGCAGAATTATCTTTTCATAAATTTAGGTAGAGGGAGGAGCTGATCCTCATGGGGAGTAAATGAGTAGCTCCTTGCTCTGACTTACAGATTGATTACAATATACCTTTGGAATTCTATGATATGTGGCTATACTTGTCATAATTTTAAGCATGTGTATACCCCCTCACAAATTCTCTTGGAATAATGCATAGTGGTTTTCTCAGTGGTATTTTTGCCAATATATCACTTAAATGATAGATTTGACCTCACTTAGTTTATACTATATACTGGTTTAAATCCATTTTCTTTGCCTGTCCTTCTATATGGAAACACCTGACCACAAATAACCCACAAGAAGGAAGATGAAGGATTTTGCTCTATACAGAAGAGGAAGATGCAACTTTCTAAGGGAATTGCCTTTGATCCCTGAGGTATTTCCCAGCATGCCCCTTTCTAGTGCAATTTCCCACAACACAAGTCCTCAGTCCACATTCCAGGCACATTGTAGCAAAGACTTGCTGATTTATTGGCCTGTGGCCTATGTTTCATTTAGAGCCCTGCCCTAACTGCAGACTTGCAAAGTGACTGTCTGCTTCCCTCTGCTTTAGAGTATGAACTTACAGATGAGGACTGGTTACATACATGCAGGCAGGCAAGGCTCCCTGCTCACTGCAATGCCACTAAATGTGGTGCCTACTGAAGCATACACCTTTAATAAAGGTGCTGGGACAGTTGGACACAGACATTTATAAAAGTTCAACTTGATCCCTGTGTATCGCCCTGTTCAAAAATCAACCTAAAAATAAATCACATAATTTAAGGTAAAGTCTGACACTAAAATTATTAGAGAAAATAGAGAGGAAATACTTTTAAGATACTGAAATATGTAGCACGATTCATAAAAATCCAGAAACAGATATTGGGATTCAACCCAAAGGTCAGAAAAGTGAAATAGCCAGCCACTGGCTCTTACTTCTACCTCAGTCTGATATGGCGATCCTGCCTTCAGGAATCTCAGAATAAGACTTGTCTGAGAGCTGTCTCCTCCTGTCTTATATTCCTCTCTAGTGCTGGGATTAAAGGTGTGTGCCACTACTGTACAGTTTCTATGGCAAGCAGGTGTGGCTACTGGGATTAAAGGTGTGTGTCACTCCTGCCTGGTCTGTAAGCCTGATCAGCGGGACTGTTTTACTCTCTGATCTTCAGGCAAGTTTTATTTATTAAAATGTAGCTGAAATATTACTACAGGTATAGGTGATGATTTTTTGCCTAGGACTCCAAAAGCACATAAAACCAAAGTAAATATTTATAAGTGAGATAAAATCAAATTAAACTTTTGCAATGAATGGAAAGGTGGCTCAGAAAATAAGAACATGTGTTGCTGTTACAGAGTACCCAGGTTTGGTTTTCAAAACCTCCATAACACCAGTTCCATGGTGTCAGTTTCCCTCTTCCAAACTCTGTGGGCACCAGACATGCACTTAGTACCTAATATCCTTATGCACCAGACAAGTGTTTATCAGAACACACTGAATACCACCACCTTATCTCAGTTAGAACGACTATTATCCCAAAACAAAGACAAACAAAAGCTGCAAAAGAGGTTGGAGAAAATGAAATATTATTTATTGTTGATGAATATACGTCAGTAAAGCAGAATACAAAATGAGCTGGAATGACTTTTCTGTTCTGAATATGGAACTGCCACCTGAACTAACTGTCCCACTCATAGGTGCATATACAAAGGAAAGGAAGTCAGAATATAGAGGATATATCTCCATGTTCACATTGTTGGTTGTGCTACTATTCCTAACAGCTAAAACAGGGAATAAGCCTAGGTGTCCAACAATAACCCAACAGATGCAATAATGTAAAAACAAACAATGGAGTATTCTTGAGTCATAAGGATGAATGAAATGTTGTCATTTGAAGTAAGCTGCTTAAATCTATACATTTAATATATGTTAATAACAACAAAATAATATATGCCATCAACATTTTTTTTCTGAAAAAGCTGAGTAAGAAAGCAGAAATCACTGATATTATAAGTGTCATAATATTACCATTGAGTATTATTGAAAGTAGAAAACAAGGAATTATTTCTCAGTTGATGAAATGTCAACCAACAATTACTTTTTATTATTTAAGTGTTATGTTTATACTTTCAAAAAGTAGCATTGTTCTTAACGGCTGAAGTGTGTCGTTAATCTGTGATTTGGAGGTTATGAGAAGTAAAATTTAGTCTCAGGAGGGACTCAGGCTAGAACAGAGTCCCTAATAGAATTGTGAACTCTACCCTTCATTGCTAAGGCATCAAGACATAATCACAAAAGCCTCTTTGTGTCCTGCTTTGTGTCTCACTGTCTCCCTCTTACAGAGGAGGTAAACTGCACTGTCCCAAATCCTTAAAAGCATTTTGTAAATTAAGCCCTAAATTCTATTATTCCCATTCTTACTCAGGATGCTCCATCACCAGCCCTATCATTTTTTCTTGCATATTATCAATATTCAGAATGTCAAGTTAAGTCACCAAGGCCACAGCAACTCATGCTTCCAAATGTTCAGTTCATATTACACATTTTTCTGATTCAAGTAGTATAAACAGTTGGTGCATTGCTGTTTATTCATTAGTTTATGTGTCACTGATCAAGTGCTAACTCTTATTCTATATATTCAATTACTTATTGATATACATTAAGTTTCTCTTACAAATTAAAGTTATATTTAATAGACACAAAAACTTGTGTATCAGCCTTACATTTATTGAGTAATGTTTAGCTCTTGTATGTGGTGTGTGTTTGAATGTTCTGGTTTTTCTCTCAAGCATGGCTCTGTAATGTTTTTCTGCAATTAAAAAACATTCTATATTACTATAGTATTTACATTTTTGTGGACAAGACATACGTTTATGAGTACTATGAAAGTTACAAGTTCTCTTCTCATAAATAGATAAACATGAAAGCAAATTTTTGCATACAATTTTCTAGAGTAAAGTTAGCCAAAGAATGTAGAGCTCTCTAGATGCTTGCCCCTAGTTTACAACTCTATAGCTATGTGTTAGAATTTCTATTGCTGTGAAGAGGCACCATGATCGTTGCAACTTTTATAAAGAAAAAAGTTTAATAAGGTGCTTACATTTTCAGAGATTTAGTCCATTATCATCATGCTGTACCTTGATGGTATACAGACATGGTGCTGAAGAAACATCCAATGACCTACATCTTAATTTGCAGGCCACAGGAAGTAGTCTGAGTGCCACACTGAGAGAAGCTTGAGCAAAAAAATCTCCCAAACCTGTCCCCATAGTGACACACTTCCTCCAACAAGCCCACATTTACTCCCTTTAGGAAACATTTCCTTTCAAACCAACACACAATGATAAAACCAGGACCAAAATCAACTTACAGACAAAATGGGTTTATTTTCACTCGTAAATTACAGTCATTCATTGAGGATGAATTTAGATGTAGGCTAAATGATTGGAAGGAATAAGTGCTTAGATGAGTAGATTAGATAGTATAAAACATTAATTAATTGGTAGAGAAAGATTAAAGGGGTTTTAAAGGCATATTAACTCTAATTTGCAAATGGTTTCTTATTGCCATGGTCAAATAGACCCCCTAGCTTTTATCCTCAATATCTGGGTGAGTAACTGTACATGCCTACCTCTTTACCCATAAATTCATATTTAGAGCTCAATAAGTGGGTTATGTGTGTCAATGTTAAGGCAGAAACAGAGGAACAGATGTAAAATGTACATGCCAGAATTCTGAGCCAGATAGAAAGGGAAGAAATTTTTTTCCAGAACATCAAGAAATGTTGGAGTATTTTACAAATTTTTCACTTTTTTCTTGTAGAACATAGAAGATACTGTAAAGACAGTTTTAATTTTGTCCTTACCTTCAGCAGCTACATCACTTCAGCTGGGGAATTACTCTTACTTTAGATTAATTGTTTGAATTTTCAAAAAGTAATCTTAGTAACTATTTTATTTTATCTACTGTGAAGCAGGCCCCTGTACTTCCTTACAAATAAGGAAACTGAATTTCAGAGTTCAAAATAACAATACAGAGATGTTCCTTGCTAAACTTTTTGGGTTCCTAACCTTTCTCCAAATGACCTCAAGCCTTTCCCTCTGGAACTCACTGCTTGTTATGAAACAAATGAAAACTAGTTGTTATTGCTTGTTATTCACTGCTACTTCTTCCCATAATGCCTTTGCTTTTTCCTGCTGAGCCCAGCTAGGGCCTCAGCACAGCGCATCAGGACATAACATCATTTGAGAATTGGCAGCTGAAGTGAAACTTCATCATTGAAAAGACTTGCATCAAATGTTTCTCAGAGTTCACAGAAAGAACCCAGATGTTGGAA
>JAQHUG010000068.1:7727146-7738139 GCA_028555095.1 Dicrostonyx torquatus | reverse complement strand
TAAAGAGCTATGTTAATGCGCCATTCTTGATCATTCCAGAATTTCCCTGCCTTGCTTCCCTAACCTGTACCGCTTTGCTACTGCTGCTGCAGGCAGGGGCTTATGGTGAATGCTCTTCTACCCTCTCTGGATTGTTACCTGCCATTGAGCTGACCTAACTCACTGATCCCAAGGCAGATTTAACTTATCCCTCAAGCATGAGAGTCAATGAGCATCAACTGCTGGTATAAATATGGTCCTAGGCCGGGTGGTGGTGGTGCACACCTTTAATCCCAGCACTCGGGAGGCAGAGGCAGGTGGATCTTTGTGAGTTCGAGACCAGCCTGGTCTACAAGAGCTAGTTCCAGGACAGGCTTCAAAGCGACAAAGAAACCCTATCTGGAAAAACCAAAATAAATAAATAAATAAATATGGTCCTAACACCCTGCCCTGCAATTACAGCATTCTACATTAATCTCTTCTTAGAAGTAATAGTATAAATAGTGGGATTTTACCATCCATTTGACTGGTATCATAATTCACTTGTAACAAAAAGTAAACAGAAATGAGCTTTGCTTGTCACATTTAATACACATTGTGTGATCCTAAATGTAGAACTAAAAGTGTTCATTTGGGTGAACAATGTTTTTTGCCACTTCCTGATAAGCACACCCAAGTGGATAGAATAAAGTCTCATTTTCATTATTACTTGGAGAAAAAGAAAGATACTCCTTTACTTGAACACAGCACAGCTATGACTTCCCCCTCCCAGTAGACAGGGAGGACAGGCAGATTCTGATCTCTGTTTTCTCAAGAGCACCTTTTCCCCACAACTGAAAACCAAATGAACAGTGTTTTTGTATTCCAGAGAGTCAGTCATTCCTCCTAGGTGAAACACTGTCTTTTAAGTGAAAGTCCTGGTCACTCTCCCCTGCCACCAGGGACAACCCTGTTCAATTTCTGAACAGAGATGAAATATGGTTTTGTTTAGAAGAAAGACTGGTGGGGAACAAAAAGTTACATGTAAAGTAGTAGGGGAAAGAATTTATGCCAGGTGTACTGGTGCACACCTTTAATTCCAGCTCTTGGGAGACAGAGACAGGTGGATCTCTGTGAGTTCAAGGATAGCCTGGTGTACAAATCGAGTTCCAGGACAGCCAGTACGCTGTTTCAAAGAACAACCATGTCTCAAACAAACAAAGAAATAAATGAGAGATTAACTTGCCTGGACTGGAGCAGAGGGGAGGAAATAAGAAGGATAATATTGTATCTTTTTCTTTTTTCCACAAAGAAGATTTTTCTTCACTGCACATTTTCTTGTTGCATTTAAATCAAGGCTTTATTTGTAAACTGTTTCTATCCCCATGGAAGTTGAAGAAACGTTGAAATCCTAAGGGTACAATCAACATCCACCAATACTCTAACAATATACCCAATTATTTTGTATCTTAGACCCCATTATGACAGAACCATCAGGTTCTAAATGTTGTCTGTAGAAATAGCATTAGGTCTATCTCCTTCCCCAAACCAGTTTGTTTCCACTGTTCAAATAATTCCCTGAAATCATGCACATTCCTGTCTTGGGGAGACATAGTCATATTTCAAACACTTATGGGTTTATTGTTTCCTGACACTCATGACTCCTCTGCACTCTAGATATGAGCCCGCACATTCTGATTTCAGAGATTTGACTTCTATTTTGAACATTTCAACTAGTAAATGTTGCGAGAACTATTAATGATGGCTCCCCATCATTTGTAAATATATCTCAGGCTTGGTTGCTTCTCTGCAGAGAAGCAGTATGGACACCAGCAGAATTAAGTATCTTTGCTCCAATCTCTCTCAGACTGGCTCTGAAGAAAGACAGTGTGATTGGTGAGTAAAAATAGCTCCAGAGAGTGTAAACGGCAACATCAGAGAGATAGGGAAACATAAAACGATAAGGGATGTAGCTAAATATTTATATATACAAAAATGAAAACATGAGGAACATTCTTTCTGAAATGCATAGTTAAGCTGAAGACAGAGTAGGCAGATGGAGCCAGTAATTACAGGTTCCTAATGTATTTAAAATTCTCAGAGAGCGAGAGCGTTGCTACTAATTTTGTTGCTTCACAGTTTACAGTGTGTAGCTGTTTATAACACTGTTCCATTAACACTTAACATTCCAGACAAGGAAGCCTGCATGTTAAAAATAAACTAGGCAGAGCAGCACCACACAATTTCTGACATACTTAGACTACTGATGTGAAGCTCTCATAAAAAATAAAGTGATTAGGCATGACTTGCAATTATTAGTATTTCAATTATCCTCATTATTATCCCAGGCAGCTGGGATGTCGTAGAAGAAGCCTTGGATATGGAAACTAATTTCTTTTCAAGAAATATTTATTTTATAGCTGCTCTTGGATAGGGATTCCTCAGAGTCCCTAGCTTACATATATTATAAAACAACCCAAAATTTCTACCCGTATGGAGCTTTTCGTGATAAGTTAGGGAAACAGTCAAAACTGAACATTTTGTTGAAGTTCTGTGGTATTTTAGAAGATGATAGGTGTTATTAAAAAGGAGGAGATGATGCTGTTATCCGGGTTTATAAATACAGCAAAGGCAAGCTCTTGGAGAACAAGCCACGCGATGATAAGGGACTTGGCCACGTGGGTGTCTCTGGCACTGGAAAGAAAGATGATTGTTACTGCAAATGCTGGAGTGGGAGGAGCCTGGCCTGGCAAGGCAAAAAAATAAGTACGAGTGGGAGAGATGAAGGAGATAAAGTTGGCAGCTGGAGAGATGGCTCTGTAGTTAAGGGCACTTGCTGTTCTTGCAGGAGACCTAGGTTCAGTTCTAAACACCCACATGGCAGATCATAACTATTTGTAACTTCAGTCTCGGGATTCTGATGCCCTCTTCTGGCCTCGGTGAGCATCAGGCACACACATGCTATACAAACTAATATGTAGGAAAATATCAGCATACATAAAATAAGTAATGTTTTTAAAAAGATAAAGTCAGAGATCATAGGGAACGGACACAGTAAGCCTCTTGGTCACTCCATTGCTCTTGAATTGTAGTGTGGGAGAAATTAGGATGAGTCTTGGGAGGAAAGATGGAAGTCAATACACACTGAAACCAGACTGAGAGCCAGATGGCCAGCAGGTGTCTGAAGTTCCCTTTATATTTGCGTTAGCTCCTTTTCTTATTGCTGTAGTCATATACGTGACAAGAAACAACTTAAGGCTACTTTGGTTTGTGGTTCAGGGAAGAGGCAGCAAGGCGGCTCTTGTTGCCTTTCTTATTGCCTCCAGTCAGGAAGCAGGGAAAATTAAACACTGCTTCTGAGCCTGCTCCCATCTTTATGTTGAGCCCAGGACCTCTGGCTATGAAATGG
The DNA here is from genome assembly GCA_028555095.1 of Dicrostonyx torquatus. NCBI lineage: Eukaryota > Metazoa > Chordata > Mammalia > Rodentia > Cricetidae > Dicrostonyx > Dicrostonyx torquatus. The sequence goes on along the minus strand of JAQHUG010000068.1, from coordinate 7,734,772 downwards.
TTCTGCCCACATTCAGGCTGAGTTCTGCTTCTTAGTTACACCTCTCTGGAAATACTATCAAAGACACATCTGGAGAAGCATTTCCATTGTGATTCCAGTCTAAGTTGACAATGCCTTGTTTTAACAGGAAAATACAACCATTCCAGGTACCAAGTTCTTAAGCAAAGGTAGAGACATCTTCTCAATGAGAACACTGTAATATTTGTCCTAATATTTCCAGTTTCTTTGGGGGCAACAGATAGAGTATATCATAAAGTCTATCACCCATCACCATTCTCCTCTATGAAGCAAGACTCAGATTCTCATCCCAGGTGTTGCATCAAATGAATTTCAGAGAATATTTTTCCCAGTGAGATTGTATGGAATACTCCAGCCCCTGCCCCCAACTGGCAATATCTGCCTTATATCTGTCTAAGATAAGATTTTGCAATGTCTGCAAAACTAAGAAACCATTGAGCAAATATATCCAAATAAGGCTACAGAGATAATTAAAATTCTTTTAAATCCATTAAAAAACAACACAACTCTATCAAGACTCAGAGATCACTATCTCTGAGGAGGCCATGAACTATAATAACCAAACAAATATGAAATTTTTTGTAATATTGTGTGTCTTAGAAATTTCAGAGACGCTACGTCCATGAAGTCTCAGCAACATGGCTACTTATATAAGACCAATGGATATGCTGGCATAGAAAGGTGAATACTTGTGGGGCTCAACCTAGACAAAGAACCGTGGGTAACTGGGGAATGCTAAGAGTAGAAGTGATTTTTCATCAAAGGAAAAGCCCCAGAATAGATGATCCAATACCAAGGACTCAGCCTTGAGGTCAAGCTACATATAGATATACACAGATAACTTTATTTGTACTGAGCAGGTTGCATTTGTGTATATATAAACATATATATCTTGTATATCATGAATATATGTTATACAGTACAACTATAGAAAAGAAATGATGAACCTGGGAAAAACAAAAGGGGTGCATGAGAGGGGTTAGAGGAAGGAGAATAAAAGAGGAAATGATGTAACTACATTGTAAGTTCAAAAATTAAAACATTTTTATGAAAAATACAAGATAAAGGTTTTCACTTCTACTTGCTCCGAGCTCCCTTTGAAACAATTTATACACACAGCCCCTACATATGTTCACACATAGATTCACACAAACATACACTTGCACACATTCACACTTTCACACATATACACATAACACACATGTGCACATATACTCTCCCCCCATATACACTCTCACACGCGCTCTCACACACACATATACTCACTTTAAAATGAAGCTAATAGAACCTCTTGCATACTTTTTTTCATTACTGCCTGCACTGTCTACCACATCTCCAATTTGCTCTTTGCTTCCAGGAAACCTGAGGTTGCTTCAAGAAAACTAATGCAGATGTCTATGTGTACAGTGAACCTGAAGTTGCATTTCCTGCAGAAGCATGCAATGTACTCCAGGTAGCATTTGCTTGGGTCTCCAAACTGGAGAAATTTCTGTACATCAAGTGTCTTACAGGCCTGGCCAGCAGAAACACATGTAACTGTTGTACACACTCACAGGAATTGTTCTCTCTGAGGCATTACTAGTACCATTAGATGAATTTTTAGGAGGAAAAAAAATCTCAAAATAAGGACATTGTAAGAGCTATATTGGGGGAAATATAGTTATTCCTCACAAGGGGAATTCTGAGAATCAATTGTGCTGAACTAGGTCTTAGATTCCTGTCTGCTTTACTTGAGCCTTCCTATGCTGAACATAATAAGATAGTATTTAGAGATGGGCCTTTGGGGTCATGACAGTTTCTTCAAATACTCTTTCATAATTTTCTCAAATATGTCTCTCTTGCCAGGTCTTAGAATGAGTAACATGTCTTTTGTAAGAAGTGAAATGGGATAGGAAATCAACATCTTAAGGGAAAGCCAAACATTGTAAGTTAAATCTCATGTGTGTATTCTAAACAACAAACGTGGGGAAAGTTTATTTTGGAAGAGAAACAGTGAAAGGGAGGAGAAGTTAATGTATAAGACAATAAAGATAATCAAAGTACATTTTATACACATACAAAAAATGTCAAAACCAAACTCATTACTTTGTAAAGTTAGTATATATTAGTGAAAAATATAAAAGACAAAATTTTTTTGGAAGTATATGTGTGTGTGTGTGTGTGTGTGTGTGTGTGTGTGTGTGTGTGTGTGTGTGTGCCTCACAGTGGTTAACTGGTACTGCACTTACTACTCCCACAACCTGGTGTCCCCTAACTCATGTTTCTTTCCATGTCACATACAGTCTGAGACAATTCAAAATGACCATATGAAGGACAGCTTGACATTGATGAACTCATTTGAATATTTAGAGTCTCCAGCTTCTTGATTTAGTGTGGTACTAAAATCATGACTTTAGGACCACTGTTGACACTCTCATCCCCACGGTTCCACCATGCTTTCCTACCTTTAAACCATCATCTACAGGCTTTGTTCTTGACCTGCATTATTTAATTTAATCCTGGTAAGCATTCTAAGTTACAGAGATCACGGAGTTTTTAACTTAGTTTTCTGGACAGAATCACAGTTGGTGAGAACACTGTAAGTGAATGACCTTAGTTTTTAATTGTGTTTGAACAAATGGCTTTAGCTGGAGTAAATACGTGTCTGTTTCACAAGCTGCCCTGAAGAAAACACCCCAGCTCTCTGACAATATTTTATTTTGGGGCATTTATCCTGACACAGACATCTCTTTGTTTCACTTTAAATAAAAGAAAGATGAAATTAGCATGATTAGCCTTTTCTCCTATTATTTATTTTGTTTGGGAAAAACTCTTAGATTCATCTGACATACAAAGAAAGTTCTGTCATCTCAGGGATGAAGCACAAACGTGGCACCATGGAGACGAGGCTGCCAGCTTAGCAAAGGTCTAAGCATGAAATAAACATTGGGGGGAAAAGCTCAAGTATATTTAGTGGCAGGTGTATTTAATTTGTCACTTGGAGAGACAGCTGGAGAAAGCATTGAACTAAAGGAGTGGACTAAGGCTGGCAGTCTAACTCAGTCCCCAAATTTTTATAGTATGAACTTAAGTGAGTTGTTCTTTTCCTCTGTGATACAATACATTTTTCCCTCAGAAGAGATCATTTGACACAAGGAAATCTGATACATTCAAGGGGAACACATCTGTGAGTCAAACAAAAACAGTCTCCTATGCTTAAAGGAGCTCATCTCTGCTTGAGAACATTTCTTGCTCTCCATTGTACTCAGAAATCGCCACTTTGGCCTTTATGAGCCTCTGATACCTTCAGGCTTTCTTATCTGTGTGTCCCCCATCTAAGTTCTTGAAGAAAGAACCCTGTGCCGTAGTTGAGAAAGTCAATCATATTAGAGATGTATTTGAAGGAAGACAGGTGAAACTTGGCTCCCACCAGAAAGACATTGCTTAAAATAAGCAAGGTGACATACCTTAATCTCAGGTTCTTGAGTAAAAGGGACAGCCCTTTTATTTATTAGTGTTTTAATAAGACTCAAATAAATGGGAAACCTTTTCCCATGCTCTATGCATTATTTCTTTCTTAGACAAGTAAATCCCCTTTGAACCTCTTTCGCTGACACATTCTTTATAATTGAAAATTTTAGGCCCCAAGTTTTTCCTAAGAAAGGGGAGGGGGAGTTTTTGGCTTTGTTTTTTATTTTTGTTTTTCGGTGTCTTTTGTTGTTGATGTTGTGTGTATTTGTTGTGTTTCTAATATTCTGGTTGCTGTTGTTGTTTTTCCTCCTTTGTTGTGGACCAGATTCTACAAAAATACCTCTTGCCAGGGTAGGGGCGTGGGGATTGGAAAAATAAGTAAAGAGTACAAAGATAATATTTTAATATTTAAAATATTAAAACAGAAACCATAGAACAGTACCCGGAGGGAGTTCCAGTGAGTACTAAAATTTACATACACTTTTATACTTCAATACAAAAGGGGGAAGGCAATAAAAGATTTCTTTAACATGATACAAAGGACAACTAGAACAGTTAATTGCTTCAACACTTTGAGACATCAAGTCATTAGCATTCTGAGGTTTAAGCAGTGAAGTCACCCTAGAACAAGTATCCTGAAATCAACCACCCCCCAGGTAAACTCCTATTACAAAAGAAGGAGCAAATATCCTGGCCATTTGTCTGGGTGGAGTGGATCTACATGTATGAGCTATCTTAATGTCAAAAGCACCAAATAATCACATCCTGGTTCAGGATATGTAACCCTGATTGTTGTCATCAAATTTGAGCGACCTCCAAACTCTCTGACCGTCAGACAAGATAGAAATAGGCTCACATTTTTGGACCTCCACACTCTTCTTCCTACTCTTCTTCTGTAAACTGACAGGCCTTAAGTATATATGTGAGTAGTAAACATAGAAGCCTTTGTTCTTATGCTTATTGCGATACTATATTGTATCATTTTTATAAATGATTGGGCAAGTGATCAGAGAGACCCTATGCACAAACTTCTTTTTTTTTTGACAAATCTTAGATTTATACAATCAATGAAAATTACATTAAAGAATTATAGCTTCCAAAAAGATATAGTCTCACATTTGAGAAACATTCTATTTTTAGTCGTCTCCTAATATAACAAGTGGCCAAAACTGTTGGTAACATTACTATCAGACAAATAAATCAAGTATACACACACACACACACACACACACTCACACTTGCATATACCAGCAGAAGCAAGAAGTGTTGGATCCTCTGAAGCTAAAGATATAGGGGGTTGAATGCTACCTAGTATGAGGGTAGGAACCAAGCCCAGGACCTTTAGAAGAAAGTCATTAACAGAAGAGCACTCTTTAGTCCAACACATCCACCATTGTTTTAATTAGACCCCAGCTCGCTTGTTTGGATGAGTTCCTCCACACAAGAACTTACTGGATTACCTAAATTCACTAGAACTTGATAGCTGCTTTCTATGCAAGACCCAAGAAATATGTGAGAGGATTTTTGATGTCTCTCCCAAAATTATGAACTTTCTAAGAAAATGTCAGGGTAATTATTTGGTAAATCATACCTCAGCCTAAGAGAACATGATTGACTGTGGGTGCTAGATGATAGTCAGATAATCTACATACCATAAATACTAAATATTTCACAGGACTTGAAGCAATGGCCATAGATCCCCTAAGGTGGGATTATAATATTCATGAAATGCCGTTATAATGACATTTTCATTCTCTGTGTGATAAAGCGACTAAAGATCAGCGAAATGAAACCGGTAAATTATGTCCAACTGGAACTATTAAGCAGGGACTTAATGAAAACATGGCTAACTTTTCAGAATCCCTTCAAGAACCTTATGAAGAGTATTCTTTATCCAATCCCCCATCTTCTGAAGGCAAGACTCTCCTCCAACAATAGTAACACAATCTCTCTTGCAAATTTTGCAAAACTTGTCTTTGGAACACAAGACTCTCATTGATGGCCTAGTAAATACAGCATCTTTTCCTTTAATTGGGATATATATGAACAAAAGAGATGAAAGGAGGCTAAAGCTAGTAGAGAGAGGGAGAAAATATCCACATGCAGAATATCTTGTACCATAAGGAACAACTTAAATTTTGCTGCTGCATTTCCTCTTTAGGAAATGAACTGGCTAACAAATGGCAAGTCTATCTGGAAACAGCCTACAAGTCAGGCTTCTTTCTAAGACGCCTTTTCTTAGATGGAAAAAACAACAATAAACAAACAAACAAAACCCCACTGTTTTCCCTGAGGATCCCAGAACCCACAGACAAGAGACTCAAATGGTGATCTCAGAATGAGAAGGATGTTAGCTCCATTTGGCTTCTAACTCATTATCATCATCAATGGAATGAACTCTCTAGTAAACCTGCATATAGGGTCATAAACTTGTTCCTTAATGGAGTGGCCTCCTAACATAGAGTATCTCAGTATTCTAGTCAATTGGCCTCTGCCTCTTGCTGGGTTATGGGAATAAATGTGACTCCTGAAATCAAATGATTTGCTCCTGCTTCATCTTGATTATGGGAAAAATTGCCTTTGCCCACACTCTTCTATTAATGGCTAAATGTCTAATTTATTTTATTGATAAGAACCTTTTGACAAAAATGGAGAATCAACTTACCATCTAGACCATAGACCATGGGCTGCACATTCCTATAGCCTAAATAATCCCACAATTTTCATTTATATCAAAGAGATAGCAATTCAGCTCTAACTTGTAAATTCTCCTCTTATGGACTTTGTCTATAATTATATTCACCTTTAATATCCTAGTGCATGTTCTGCAGAAACATAATAGGGATTCTCAGAGGATTCACAGTCCTACATGCCATAAATGAAGCATGATTTCCCTCATGGCTGATGCCCATTAACCTATGCTTCACTAACCCAATCCCTTCTAATCATCAAGGTTCATGATCCTGAATCTTAAGAACAGTTTCTTTAAATCTTAATAATCTCAGAGTATTCATTTTTGTTCATTTTGCTCTTTAGTGGATGATTCACTATGGACTCACTTGCACTGTTCCTCCCCAGGTCTTCAGACCAGGGACTTATATGGTTTAACCATAAAATACAGAGTGGTTTTACAAAAAAATTTAGATAAAGGAGGCATAATATCACCTAGTAAGAACCTTGCATTCCCTACCTCAACACCGTATAGTTGTCTCCAAAGCAATTAATCTAGGACTTCTCTTGATGCAGGACATAAAACATTCAGCTACTCATCTCCAGGTCACTCAGGCCCTTCAAACTCCTAGGAACAGAAAATTACTGGAGTCTTTTTTGGAACTCAGATGTTAGTTGATTTGGGGTTCCTAGGTATAGCCTTATAGTTAAGCCTCTGAACCTATAAAAAATAATAATCAAATCTCCCAGCTATGGGGAAAAAAAGACTTTTACTTATCAAAATCTTTTTTACTTTGGGCTACAGGATTTGTGTTCTCACAACCTGACAGGCTTTTACAACTGTTTCTTACCAAGTACCAGGGGAAAATTCTGGTGGTCTTCACTCAAGTTTTGAATCAAGTCTATTTACCCATCACAGATTTCTCAGAATAGATGTACTTGGAAACTCACTTGTGACAGGGATGCGTTTGCTGTCACTGCTGACTTAATGAAGAACCCCGTAATGTTATTCCGAGCTCTCCTTTACTCATTTATATTTCACATCAAATAACCACATTGCTAGATTCCAAAGGACTTATTGGCTTGAAAGTGGGCATTTCTTTTGTGTTATTAGGTTTTGCTATTTGAAGTCCCTACAATAGTGTTCATTAATATTCCATTTTCCAAGCTGCCATTTGCCTTCCTTTTACAGCATGGTTTGCCTGCTTGGTAGCAACTTCCAGTGAGCCCATTCACAATGACTTTGATGTTATTAATCTAGTTAATTTTAATACCCAAAACATAAAAGATAAGCCTTTTTAATAATTAGAATGTAATGTGGCATACAACTGCAGATCCTACGTGAGAAATACTATCATTTCACTTACAGATAAAGTAGAGTCCTGGTCTCTACATGTAACATGCCTGCTCGTTGGGGTTACTGTCCTGCCCGGTACCCCGCAGCCAGCAAGCCCCAAAGAAAATCACACAGAGAGTCTACATTAGGTT
>JAQHUG010000068.1:7703326-7717405 GCA_028555095.1 Dicrostonyx torquatus | reverse complement strand
CTGTGGGAGGATAGTCCATTGGTACCTCCTAGTAGGCTGAGAATTATTGTACATAGGCACTGTGAAGGCAAACTTTTCTCTATCTTTTTCTTGTAAAGGTATAGTGAAGAAACAGTCCTTTCAATCAATACCTATGAGAGGCCATCCCTTTGGTCATTCTCCATTTACCAGATATTTTCTTAACAACAAATACAGGAGAATTCCAAGGGTTGGTAGATTCTTCTATATGGTGAGCATCTAATTGCTCTTGTACCAGCTGTTCTAAGGCCTGTAACTTTTCCTCAGCCAAAGGCCATTGCTTGACCCAAATTGGCTTTTCAGTCAACAATTTTAAAGCTAGGGCTGTTGGTACATCCAAAGGGTTATCAATTACTTTGTATTGTTGTACAGCCTGAATAACCGGTGTTTGTCAACTGTAATATCTTCTAATATTTTCCTCAGACATACCAGCTTTAGGGGCAACAGGAATGTTAATCTGGGTATTCCATTGCTGCAATAGGTAACGGCCCCATAAATTCACTGCAATATTAGCTACATATGGCCTTAGTTTTCCTATTTGTCCTTCTAGCCCTATGCATTTAACCCATCTCGTACTTTGTCTTACTCGATATAAGGTTCCAATTCCCATGAACTGGACATCTACCTCCTGTAGAGGCCAATTTGGATGCCAAGATCTAGGAGTAATGATACTTACATCTGCACCCATGTCCAATAAGCCTTCAATAAAAATGCCATTTATACATACTATCAGTTTTGGTCTTTGTTCATTTATAGAAGTCTGCCAGAATATGTTTCCTCTGTCCTATCTGATTTCTTGACTCATTCTCCACATTATTTCATCATTCAGATAATTAATACTTTTGTCAGTAGGCATGAGGCCTTCTAATTTTCCTGACGAGACACATTCTCAATAGTAACCGGCAATGACTGGACCACATTTGCTATGGGGGCCTGCAAGAAGCCCCCCATGGCGTTTCCAGATAGTATCGGGTTTCCTTGTCTATCCCTTGTTGATCTGCATTCATTGGTCCAGTGTCTGACTTTGCCACACCTCCTACATAAACCTGAAGGCTGAGTCCTCTTGTTCCTGTTATTTCCAGAAGAGGCATTATTCCTGGAAATCCATTGTCTGCAATCCCTTCTCATATGTCCTATTTTACCACAATTAAAACACTTGGTATTTTGATGTCTTTTCTTACCATTGGAAATTGCTTCTCCTACCAATGCTTCAGGATTGTAATCAAACATCTCGACATTCATTGTATGCAAGACCCATTCATCCAAGAGTGCTGATCTGATCCTTAAAGGCCCTAGGATCCTTTTGCATTCCATGTTGGCATTTTCATAAGCTAAAGCTTCAATTATTATAAGTCTAGCTTCTGGGTAAGTTATTCCTATTTGCACAGCCCTAGTTAGTCTGTGCAAAAAGTCATTAAAAGGTTTTCTCTGACCCTGTTTAATTCTAAGACTTTCCAATCTATAAGTGGAGTCAGACAACAAAGAAATTTCTAATGGTAATACAGCTATGATGAGGATAATAGGTTGCTGGGACAGAAATATCAGGTTACAAAGCATGGTTAGGATAAATCTAATCCAGGAAGGACTCACTAAGTCAAGGCCTTAACAATAGTGAGGGAAGTAGAACCTTGGAAACATGGCCCACACCACACAAAAAATTGAGGGTTCTTTTCTTATTTCTTTAAAACCCCAATCTCCAGCTACCAGTTAAGACCATGTACACAAACAGCTCACAATAGATTATTGAAGTTGTTTTAATTTTTGTTTTTAATTGCCATAATTTGGAGGCTCATGGAAACACAGTGTGCAATGTATTCAAACAGGATGTTCTTTTCAAAACCTGCAGTAAATTTAATCCACCACAGTAGTCAAACCTCTGTGTAGAAGATCCTGTGAAAATTCCTCTTCACCTACCAATTTTTACCTTCTTTGAAAATATTCTTGTAGAGCCCCATAAAGGACAAGGGATCTAAATAGCTATGCCCAGCCACATGCTTGCACACTGGACTCAGACCCTGAAGAGTTGCCTGATCAGAGATATCAAGACTCTATCTTCTGAAATTCCACATCTAACAAGACCATGAGGAGTCAAGTGTTGTTGAGTGTAGAAATTGTATGATTGTGAATTATTCTGACTGCTGTGGTACCACACAAACATGAAAATAGGTGGAGGCTGATGTCATGGACAGCAAGAATTAAGATCTCTTAGTGAGTCTGTTTTTCAAGAAGGGAGATAAAGCAGTGGCAGAAGAAGTTTAAGAGTCCACATGAGAAGTAATTATGGTTCCCAGAAAGAAAGTCAGAGAGAGAAGCTGTAGTCAGACCTCTTCCTGAGATAGCACCTTTATGCTACTACTTTTCTGTTCTGAAATACTGTGCTTGATTTTCTTAGCCAGTAGGAAAGAGGCAGTAAGGGTATAGACAGCCTGTTGCAGTGATTTGTTTAAATGCCAAGAGACAATTCAACACGTGCTAGTGTTACTCAGGGATCACTCATGTACTAAATGTCACTCTATGATCCATATGTGCTAATGGCACTCTATGATCACATTTGTGCTAATGATGCTATGATCACTCATGTGCTATTGCCACTCTGTGATCACACATGTGCTATTGCCACTCTATAATCACTCACATGTTATTGCTACTCTATGATAACACATGTGCTAATAATAATGACACTGTGATCACACATGCGCTGTTGCCACTCTATAATCACAGATGTGCTCATGTTATCCTGAGATAGACCTTGGCCATCTCTAAGATAGAATCACCTTGATTTTATGTTCTTATTAGAAATTATTGAGACAATAAACTGCACATGTTGAAAACAGACAACCCTATAACCTCTAAGTAAATACAGCCCTTGCTCACATAAGGGTTGTTTTGTTCAGAGACAGTCACATAGACACAAATGTCCCCACAGAATGTTAGTAGAACTGTTGTATTGTCATCTGCGTGTAAATTATTTATGTACTTATGGTGATGCTGGGGAAACGAATCTTTTTCCCACACATATAAATGCAGACACATAGAATTCATGTGCAGCATGTATCACTCAGTAATGATAATAAGGGACTTGCTTATTTATACATTACTAGACTTCCCTTCTGAAGCATTATTTTAGAATGTACTTCCACCTTTATTTTTTAAATGAGTTTAGCTCTGAAATAGCGAGAAACAAGTCCTTCAGGAAGTATTTCAGAAAAAAAAATGTCCTGCTATCATAGGAGATGACAACCCTAGACATGTTATGTGACTGATGGCCTTCCAAGCTGGCAGTTGGAAGGCACAGAATACCAGAACATCCTTGGCCCTTACACAATCTTAGTTAAGTTTGTGTTTGAATCCTAGTATTTAACAATAAGTTAATAGGTAAAAATAAAGCTTAAAGATTTTAAAGTTAAAAACTGGGGAGAGGGTTCATCAGCAAAGGGTTTCCCTTGGGAGTAGGTGGCCCTGCATTTAATCCCCAATATCCACATAAAAGGCCAGGAGTAGTAACACTTTCCTCCATTTCTAATGCTAGAGAGGCAGAGACAGGATTCTTGGAGCCTACTGGCCAGCAATTCTAGCTTACTTGGTGAATTCCAGACTAGTGAGACACCCTGTCTCAAAGATGAAAGGCTCCTGAGGTTGACCTCTGGCCTTCATATGAACATGCATACATTTACATGTGAACACACAGAAACTCATATCCACCCTCACACATGAGCAGGTCCACTCATATACAAACTCACATGTAAAAGATGAAAACTGGCAAGAATTTTATAGGGATATTAAAAAATATAATTTTGATAAATTTTACAATAAGTTTGTGTTTAAAGCTATGTTGTCACAAAAAGAGTCAAAAGGTTTAATAAAACTCTTCAAAGTGAAAATTGTGATGGGCTAAAGGCAATTTACTGAAGAAAAGTATCTTGGTACAAAGGTCGTATAACTTGATAGCACAGTGCTTGGAGCTTAGAGCAATACACCAGAAAACTCTTCTCCCTTAAACCTTGCTGCCTACAAAGAGCCAAGTGCCTGTCCCATAAGCATCAGAAATACTGATTGCACGATATATGTGAACAGCTTTTAAAAATATGTCATGTTTTCACCATATCTTTCATTTGTTTCGATCTCTTAGATATGATCATGATTACTATCACATTACAAATACCTACAGTGCTCACTACAGAAACACACTACACAGACTTGTTTCCCAGAAGCAATAGGCCATGGCCATGTACAAACAATCATAATCACTTGATGATACATTTCCCATAAAACTTCCTTTCATTAAATGGTATTACTATGCTTCTGGGAAGCCATCATCATAACCAAGATAATGAATGCATCAATCACGATACAAAGTTCATTTGTGCCGCTTTTTAATACCTTTCTTTTACACCAGATGATATCTTCTTGATTTTTGGCAATAATTGTACTTATAGGATTAGTTTTAATTTTCCAAATTTCAAATAAATGCTTTGGGGGAGAGTTTAGTTTATTTCACTCAACATAATTATTTTGAGATCCATCAACATAGTAGCATAACTGAACAGCTCATTATTTGGCTACGACAAAGTAGCCTTACCATAAGCTGTTACTGCAGACTGCTGCTGGAGTAGGAATATGAAATGTTACCTAGCTATCAACACTATGAGGTATATTCATGACCAGCTTTCCAAGTTAACACAGTGTTGCAATAGGGGCAAGGGTGTTAGGGCATAGCCAGCTAGCTACAAAGAAGGAAATGCATGTTTGTTACCATAAACCTGCTCAAGAGATGGTGGTTGGGCTGATTATATAGAAACTGTTGTTTTGTTTAACGAGAATGCCTTCTAAATGTTGACACTTATGTCCCCAGATTATTACTGTTCTTCATTAGATTAAAGCAGAGGATTATATAACTGGTGAAAAGGCCCCAAGAATAAGGGTGATGGAAGTGTTTAGTGTTATATGAGTCATATATGTGATACCACCTAGTCCAAAGCCTAGGGACTGTCATGACTAAATGTTGAGGAAAGAACATGATAGAGCATTGCACTTACAAACTCAGGGTAGATATGGATAATGTTCAAAACCTGCACAGGACTGTATTCTGCAGAAATTTACTCTGGAAATGGGGAAGATTCATGAGGCACTATCCTTCCATGAGTGGCTATTGACAGCTAATGGTGGCAGAAGGGTGAGGTATCATCATTTCTAGTTGTGTGATTACTTATAAATTGTCTGTGCTCCTATAAATATTTTCCAGCCATGTGAATTCAAGGAACCCTAATTAAATTCCAGGTCACACAAAGAGAGGATACAGAACAGGAGAGGATCTTGTTAAGCAGAAGAACTGTATCAGTAAGGAGAAGAAATAGGCAGGAGAGAGCAATAGGGAGTAAAAGTGACTGAAATTAGCTGTGCACATGAATGAAAATGTCAACAAACACAAGATAAACTTAAAATAATTTCCGAAATTATTTTCAAAAAATATTTTTTGAAAATTTTACTCATAGCAGTTGCTACTTGGTTCACTGTGCCTTCCACCCTACTCCCCACCATCTGCTAAAATATTTTTGCTTGCTAAAATTATCACTTGCTCAATCACTTGCTCATTTAAAAATTTACTTTTAATGAACATTCATAATCTTTCATTTATGTAAAAGTAAAGTGATTTTAAACATTTGTCTATAGGAGCCTCTGTAGACACAACTTTTAATTTGTTTTCCCATAAATGTCATTAAGAGGAATAGTCTAATGACAGGATTAAGTATTTGCTGAACTACTATGAAGTAACTATTCAACTTTTGAAGAAAGTTTTGTGCCATCTCATTTTCCTCCATATATCGGTGTGCATATTCATAATTCTCTAAAGCTCTACAAATGCATCAATTTAATGATGTATTTTGGCTTAAATTTCATTAGTAAACATAATTAGATGAGTTGGTATATGATTTATAGGTAGACATGATAAACAGATATATTTTCCCAAAGATATAGCTATATGAAATTTCTTTAGATCCATACTATCTCAAAAAAAACAACAAAAAATGGTTTTGTGTTTTATATAATGTATTGGTGGAATACATCTATAAAATATATTCTAAGTTCTGTTACATTGATTTTGCTTTAGCTTATTTGTTTATAGATTTATTTGGTACAGAAGTAGCAAACTGCCTTTATAATTAAAGCTTGATTTTACTTCCTGAGACATGATAATAAGAATGTTCCAACTTTGTTGTTCTTTTTAAAAGTTGATCACTATTCCAGACCCTTTGCCTTTCCATAAAAATTCAGAAAATGTATTTCCATTTCTACAAAAGAAGCTAACAATGATTATGCTTGAGAAAGCATGGAAGTTATACATTAGTTATCAATACTGAGCCTTAAAACAAATAAATCATTTTTAAAAAATTGCTTTCAAGGATGTTATGAGGTCTACAAATTTGAGATTTTTGTACATTTATCTAACCTTTGCTGCTATAATAATTGATGATTTTATAAATTTCATTTCTAAATGTGTATTGTTAGTACACTGAAACTTGATATTTACAAAATAATTCATCTCTCCTGAAACCTTGTTTAGTTCATTTATTAGTTTTAATGATTTTTTATAGGTTTTTATCAGATTGCTTGAGTAGGCAATCATACAAAAAAAAACTTTGTATAATAAATATTTTGTATTTTTCATAATGCAGGGAGAATTTACAATTCAATGTTGAGTAGAACTCACTAAAAGTGGCCACTTTTTTTGTTCCTATCCAAAGGAGAAAAAAATTCAGTCTCTCAACATGAGGTTCACAAGTCTTTTATGAGTGTCCTTTGTTAAGCCGAAGAAGTTATTTTCTGTTACCTTGCCAAGACTTTCACAAAAGAATAGTTATTAGATATGTTGAATACTTTTGTGCTTATTGAGTATAATAAGATTTTTCTCATGTAATTTCCTAGTATAGTAAATTGCTTTGGTTAATTTTGATGCCTACTCCAGCCTTGTATTTCTTATACAAGGTCCAATTGGACATGAGTAATTTAACTATAAAAGTGATTTTTTAAATAGATCCATTACAATAGTGGATCTATTTTTCTTGACTGAGCTTCAGTTATTATATCCTTTTAAAGAATTTACTATGCAATTTTGCCAAGTACACTGGCATAAAATTATGTATACTTTCTCTATATTACTTCAAAACATTGCAAATGAAGATTACAGACTAAAGAAAATTATAAACAATAAAATTCTGTCTGGAATTTTATTGATTATAAATAATCAATAAAATTGATATAGTGCAGGCTACTATATCAATCCGCAGGCCATTGTGGATGAATTCTTCCTTGTGATTGACTTTGAACCCTACTTGCATTTTCTTTGGTGATACTAGAAAGGTAAACATCACCTTTACCCATCTTTATGCAATGAGGGTGATGGTAGTCATCTAAGGGATTGCCAAATTCATTCCCTGACATGGACAAAGAGTTGAATTTCTGAGAAAGGGCTTGTAGATGAACATCTTCTATTTATAGGTGGGGTGTTAAAGCCTGACTGGCTCCCATCCCAGTGATTGGGAATCCAGAGAGACTAGAGACCAATCAATTTCTAATGACAGGGACCACTGATGAGTGGTCCAAACAAAAAGAAAAGAAAAAGGAAAAGAAAAACCTGAGTTAGGAAGACCAATCCTGGGATGTCCAATCATGATTTTAGCTAAGGAAAGCAATCCAGAGACGATTGTCAGTGAAGGACACAAAGATTAATCCCTGCCAATCAAGACAACATATGTGTTCTGAATTCCATTGGTCAGGAAATTTATTCTTCACTAACTGAGGTAATCCAGAATTGTGGGGAAAACATTCCCAATTCTTAGTAACCTGTAGGACCTTGGTGCTTTCCTACCAAAACAACTCTGAAATAAGTAATGCATATCATTGTTAATTTCCAGGGAAGTTGTAGTTCCAAACCTGAGCTGGTCATAAAATTTAGTTCAATGCCCTAAATAACTGTGTCCCCAGGCTCCTAATCTTTATTAATTTCACAACTCCTATGCATTATCCACAATTGGGAAAGGAATCCCTATGCAATATGTTTCCCTTGAACACTGTATCCAAAGTGGGGGAGCAATACTAGACAAGCCACTTTAAACCTGAATGGTGATTTAAAACAAAATGACCAAAGTCACACATATAGGCAAGCCATCTCTTCTCCAAAACTAACATCTTCATTTTTCAGACATTGCACGTTTGTTACTTTTTAATGTTATTTATTTATTTATTTGTTTGTTTGTTTGTTTATCTGTAGTTTATTAAGGTAGAAACCTTATTTGCCTGAGTTAAAAGAAATAACTCAGAGATTCTTGAAGTACGGAGTTGCATCAAACATTAGATTTTATTGGCTGGAAAGACAGGCAATTTGGCAGTTGTTCAAATCCTAACAAAGGGTAGAGTAAGATCAAGAATATTTGAGAACAAGAACAAACTAGTTTCCAGTTATTTTGTGGTTATACTTGGCTCTTCCCCTACAAACACTTGGAATAGAATCTGAAGATAAGAAAGGGCATTCTAACTGCCTGGTCTGAGGTGGTTTGAATGACAATGGCCCCTATAAGCTCATATATTGGGTAAGTTGTTTTGGGAAGAATTGGAGGTATGGCCTTATCGTAGGGGGTGGGCTTTGGGACTTTAAAATACTATCATCGTGGTCATTGGTTTTTTTCCCCTCAGGCTCATAGTTTGATTTCAATATGTGTGTTCTCACCAACTGCTTCATCACCAGGCCTGCATGCCTGCTAGCATGTTCACTCTTGATATCCCAAAGGACACTCAATCATACCACAAGGACACTTGCTCAACAATGTTCATAGCATCATTATTTGTAACAGCCAGAACTGGAAGTAGCCTAGATGGCCCTCAGCTGAAGAATGAATAAATAAAATGTGGTAATTTATACAAAGGAATATTACTCAGCTGTAAAAAAGGAATTACATTATGAAATTTGCAGTCAAATGAATGGAACTGGAAAAAATACATCCTGAGTGAGGTAACCCAGACCCAGAAAGACAAACATGGTATTTACTCACTCATACATGGATATTAGATGGAAAATAAAGGATAACCAGATTATAATACACAGCTCCAGAGAAGCTAGGTAATAAGGAATACACTGGCACATATGAATGGCCCTGAGAAGGGGAAATAGATGAAATCTCTTGGGTAAACTGAGGAGATGGCAGTAAATGGGAGGGGATGGAAAATGAGAACATGAGGGAATGAGATGATTGAGCTGAGGAGAGAGACAGAGTAAGAGAACAATGAAAGAGGGATTGCTGCGGGAGCTCTCTCTCTGCCTTCAGCCAATGGCTTTTGAGATACCAGCCCACTGGGGTGTGGTTTCATTTTTAAAAAGCAGCTGCAGCTCTCTGCTCTCTCTCTTGCTTCTGGCTTCCATGCTGACTGCTAGACTCTGTTTCCTGTTTGCAACCAGAGGACTGTGGTTTGGAACATTGATCTGTAAGTTTTATCCCCTCCAATAAAATACCCCTTTTTAATCAAACTGCTGTAAGATTGTCTTGCACCTTTATCTGGTGCCCAAACGTCTGGTTTTAGAACCAGCCCCCTCTCTTCCCACTAGGATAGCTGTGGCCTCAGCCCCTCTGCCGCAAGGCGGCAGCTTGGTTAAAGTTCCGCGCCTCTCAGGATTCGCACTGCTGCCCACCTGATTTGCAAAGTGGTTTTTTAAATCACCCATACAGACTTAGACTTAGGCAAAGGCTGGGTGCTGACCGCTAAAAATTCCTTGGGGCAATAACTCCGTAAGACATTCTGGCAGCAGTTTTTGGCTTTTGTAGCTGCACTGCAGCGTAGGATAGCCCACAGCGCAGTGACAGGCTGGTGCCTAGTGCCTGAAGCTAGACGCACTGTTGCTCAGCCGCTGAAAGCTTCTGGATTTCTGTTCTTTGTACCTGTACCTTGGATTTCTTGCTCTGTGTAACCTCTTGAGATTAATTTTCCCACCAGTTTCTTAACAAGTATTAGGACCTGCCATCTAGGCCTATAGGAATTCAAGCATACTGCAGGCCTAGCTTCCACCTAACCTTGTGCCTGCATTTGTACGCACCACTCAACTACTGTAACTACCTTGACACCTACTGACGAACAATAGTTACTACACCTGCTCCTGCACCACACGTGAGTTCTGAGGATAAGTTATGTCTGACAATATCACCCTCCGTTGCTTGGAGAGCTTGCTTGCTTGTAACATATCTAACTAGGGCTGTACAAATAGGGATAACTGACCCAGAAGCTAGACGCATTAATAATTGAGGCTTTAGCTTATGAGAATGCCAATATGAAGTGCAAAACGATCCTAGGGCCTTTAAGGATTAGATCAGCACCCTTGGATGATTTTAAAGAACCTCTTAATATAGTCACTGACTCACAATATGCAGAAAGAGTTATCTTGCATATTGAAACAGCTGAATTTATACCAGATTGTAAGATTTAATTAATTATTGCCCAAGCCAGCTATCTTTAAAAGATACACTTTAGTAGGTGTACAGAATACAAACAGATTTACAATACCAGATCCTGGATCCCATGCTTTTCTGAAGACGTGCGCCGGGCCAAGAGCCAAAGACAACACTCACACGTGGACTGTGTCTTTTACACATCAGGGGGACCTGATGGTCCAACCCAGAATAGTTAGCTAATGGCTAATGATGGGGCGGGGATATTAGCCTGATTGGCTAAAACCTTTCCCCATCATCTCCCCCTTTTGTCTAAATAAGATCAATCTAACTCTATATAGCTATATACAATGGGAACAGACATCAAACATAAAATTACAAACAATAAAAATATCAATCCATTATCCTTCCCCCATCTCTTAATTATATGGAAGGCATAATAAACCCCTAAATGAAGTTCCAAAGTCTGAGGGCAAAGTTTTCTGGGAGAGGGGACATCGTTCTCTAAAGCTACTTCTTTCTGACATGGGGATGACATTTAGTCTAGGGGATTCATATCAGCTTTCCAAGTTGAAATCGTCCTGGTGAATGGTATCCAAATAGGTCCTGTAGTAGTGTCATCCACGTCCTGACGTTGTATCAGCCAGATGAAGGTGTTGTCAATGAGTCCCATCTTCTTTTCCTGGAATTACAACATAGGTTAAGACAACTCAAAGTTACCAAAATGAGGCCACCATCAGGTGCTGTCATCCTCTTTCCAGAAACTTCAAAAATTGCTGTAAAAAATTCATTATGCATTGTAAAAAACTGAAAACATTAATTACACATATCAATGAAAGTTATGATAGATACAAAGAAAAGGAAAGATGTTCTTTAAATTCAGTTTATTTTCTGTCTCATATCAACTGACTCTAGACATACGACAGAAACTCCAGAAACTCTGGGTTGTACTCTTAATAACAGGCTTGGAATTAGAGAGGGACTCAGTCAGAGTCTCACTCTAAAACCAATTCTCTCTATATATATATTGGAGTATAAGAGGCCTTAAGCAGTATCCATATCAATACATGTATATACATATATACATATGTGTGTGTGAAGATTCATACGGCATCTAATGAGTTCTCTTACTTATCCTTGTTGAGCTGTAAACTGTGTTTATCTGTCCGTATTCACATATATCCAAAGTTCTTTCAGATCTTCTAAAGATGAATATTTTCCTGAGGAGAAAAGAACAGAACCCTGCCCCCCTGCTACCTGTCTGTCTCACCACCTGTAAGATTATCATCATTGTGGATGATTCATCATGTCTCCCTTTGTAGTGGTTTCTTCTCCTAACTGGACCTTTATCAATTTTGATGGTATCCATAATTTTTCTTCTCCTGTGGAAACAAGAGCAAAACCCCTTCCCCAATGCAGCACCTCCCCTGGTTTTCATTGTGAGGTCAGCACATCCTTGAAATAAATTGGTTGATTTAGCTCAACAGATTTTTCCATTATCCAATGTCTTTCCACTGCTGTTGTTCCTTTGTCATTAGCATTAAGAAAATTCAAGGTTAATAAAGCATTATGCAACCTATTTCTGGGCGCATTTTCCACTCCTTTCTGTTTATTTAACATATCCTTTATTGTACGATTCAATCTTTCTATGACTGCTTGACCTGTAGGATTGTATGGTATGCCTGTGACATGTTTGATATTATAATAGGCAAAAAACCGTTTCATTTTTCTAGAGATATAAGCTGGACCATTATCTGTTTTTATTTGTGCAGGTATACCCATGATGGCCATAGCCTCCAATAAGTGTATTATTACTGAATCAGCCTTTTCAGAGCTTAAAGCAGTTGCCCACTGAAAGCCTGAATACATGTCAATGGTGTGATGCATATATTTCAGTTTCCCAAATTTTGCAAAGTGAAACACATCCATCTGCCAGATTTCATTCCTTTGTGAACCCTTAGGGTTAGTCACTGCAGGTAATGGTGTCTGGTTATAAAAAGAGCAACTAGGGCATCTTTTTATAATCTCCTTAGCTTGCTGCCATGTAATTGAAAACTCTTTCTTTAGACCTTTACTGTTGACGTGATGTTTTTTTATGAAATTCAGAGGCCTGTAGCACACTTCCAATCAATAATTGATCAATTTCTGCAATACCTTGTGCTAGAGGACCTGGAAGACCCGTATGGGATCAGATATGTGTTATGTACATAGGACAAAGCCTATTTCTGATAATGTCTTGAACCTGGATAAACAATGAAGTCAGCTCTGTATCATCTGGTATAAATTCAGCCATTTCAATATGTAAAATAACCCTTTCTGCATACTGTCAGTAACAATGTTAAGAGGTTCTGTAAAATCCCTTAGACTATTAGGATAGCATATAATTCTGCCTTCGGGACAGAGTTATAAGGACTTTGTTCCACCTTACTCAATTCATCCGACTTGTAACCAGAGTTACCTGACTTATTGGCATCAGTATAAAATGTGCGAGCTCCAGTTATTGGGGCATCACGCACAATCTGAGGAAGAATCCATGAAGTTCTCTTTATAAAGTCAAGCCTATCAGTTTTGGGATAGTTGCTATTGATGTCTCCCAAAAAACTAGCACAAGCACTTTGCCATGGTTCATTATCTTCCCATAGCTTTCTTATTTCCTCAGCATTGAAAGGCAGTATAATTTCTGCTAGGTCTATACCTGCTAGTTGATGAAGTCTTAGTTTGCCCTTTATAATCAATTTAGAGACTTTCTCTACATAAGTTTTTAATTTTTTACTTGGCTTATGTGGTAATAAGATCCATTCTAAGATAATATAATCTCTCTGCATTAAAATTCCTGTAGGAGAAATTCTGGAAGGCAATATGAACAGAATACAACTCAACTCTGGGTTTACCCTATCAACAGTCACAGTCTGTAATTTTTCCTCAATCATTGTTAGTTTCTTCTCTGTCTCAGCAGTTAACTTTCTAGGACTATTTAAGTCTTTGTCACCATCCAAAGTCTTATTTAGATGCATTATCAAATCAGGTGTTATCCCAACAGTAGGCTGGAAATGTCCCTAATAATTTTTGAAAATCATTAAGAGTGATTCCTTCTTATTTGCACCTTTTGCATCTTAATTTTTTGTAAACCAATTCTGTAACCTAAATAATTAACAGAATCTCCCCTCTGAATCTTCTCAGGAGCAAGTTGTAAACCCAATTTAGGTAAAATTATCCTCACCTCCTCAAACATCCTTTCTAAGGTATCTATGTTTGAATCAGATAACAATATGTCATCCATATAATGATAAATTATAGACTTAGGAAATTGTTTACATATTATTTCCAGTGGCTGACTTACAAAATATTGACACAGGTTGGGGGAATTTAACATACCTTGGGGTTAGATAGTCCAGTGGTACCTCTTGGTAGGCTGAGAATTATTATAATAGGCACTGTAAAAGCAAAATTTTCTCTATCTTTCTCCTGCAGAAGTATAGTAAAAAGCAATCCTCCAAGTCAATAACTATTAAAGGCCATCCTTTTGGTAATAAAGCTGGCAAAGGAAGTCCGGATTGTAGAGAGCCCATAGGTTGAATAACCTTGTTTATAGCTCTGAGATCTGTCACCATTCTCCATTTACCAGATT
>JAQHUG010000068.1:7660605-7673657 GCA_028555095.1 Dicrostonyx torquatus | reverse complement strand
ATTCTGCTATACCCATAATTTGATGACAACCGGGTTTGTCATCAGAGAGCCTTCTTCCAGTAACTGACAGAAACAGATGCAGAGACCCACAGCCAAATATTAGGTTTAGCTAGAACTCACTCTATTTGAGGGAAAGGTCATAGTTTGCATTGATAGAATTTACCATTAGGATAGAAGAGCAGAGAGGGAAACACACGATTCAATTTTCACAATTTAAAATATATTACTTAAAGTGTCAGAAAAGGATGTAATCAGCTAGTTGTCTTGCTGTTGTGACGAAAGACTAGACACAAAGCAAATTAAATGAGAAAGGGAATGTTCTGCCTCACAGTTTGAGAAGATATATTCTACCACAGTGGGGAAGGCATAGCAGCAGGTGTGCGAAGCTGGCTGGTCACCCTGCAATCAGCACACAGGAGGCAGACAGGGATGGATGCTTATGTTCAGCTGGCTTTTCCCTTTGTCATGCAGTTCAGGACTGCAGCCTATAGGATGGTGCCACCCACCATTAAGGTAGATCTTTCCACTTGGATTAATGAAATTTAGATAATCTGAGAGGTAGGTTGGGGACTTATCTGAGAAGTAATTCTAGATCCTGTCAAACTGGCAATGAATGTTAACCATTGAGGGAGCCACTGAAGCAGTGACAAAAACCTTCCAAATTTGCTAATATTCTCAAAGCACACAGTCATCAGGTGACAATGGTAAAGAGATAGGATAAAATCTTATTTCATCAGGGAGTTTCAAAAAATACTTAACTTTCTATAACCTTATAGACGGCTCACTATATTCTTACAAACTGTCCGTCTCACCATGTAGAATGCACCACACCATGCTGACTTTCTTACCCAACCCAGGGCCTTCCCATAAGACCCAGGAACAACTGTTAACTTTCTTGTAGTTAATTAGGTGGCTCTATCACTGCAGACAGATTGAAGCAATACCATGCATAATGAATATTTTCTTGCTCTTTATTTAAAAACATCAAATAATATGGTAGCTAATAATTCAGAAAATAATGAAATACTAAAAAACTTCTAAGATCA
This sequence comes from Dicrostonyx torquatus, assembly GCA_028555095.1. NCBI lineage: Eukaryota > Metazoa > Chordata > Mammalia > Rodentia > Cricetidae > Dicrostonyx > Dicrostonyx torquatus. The sequence goes on along the minus strand of JAQHUG010000068.1, from coordinate 7,672,611 downwards.
ACAAAGATTGTCTGATATGCATACAGAAATCTATCATAATTTTAGTGTTCTTCCTTGTCAGGGAGAACCTCATGCTATTCTTCATAATACCAGAAGAAGGCAGGCGATGCACGCTGTTGAGAATACCAAGGCAGCTCTGGATTCTGTTATGTAAAGATGCCTCTTGGCTGTTATCTTACTTTGCTTTGCTGCACCCTGATTAAACATTTTAATCTTCATTCAGAATATTTTTAACTGAATAATAAAACTACATGTGTTCATCTCATCTTGGCCATATACTAATGACTTTATATAGTGAGGAAGTTACATATTGATTCTCACAATAGCCACAACAGATTTTTATATGAGCTGGCTTGTGGTAAATTTTCCACATGCTTGCCAGCTTGATATCTTGACATGCATGTCCTGCATAGGGACATGGTTTCTGACCGTGATAGATTTACTTCTGTGGTTAGGTTATATCATGTGGTACTTCTGATATTAATATAGAAGCACTTTTTTCTGGGTCTGACAAAATCACAACAAGCTTTGTAAAGCAGATTTTCTTCTAGTCATCAAAAAAAAGCTGAAGAGTTGAAGCACAAAAATTATTTTATAGTCTATAGCTGACTGAAAGATGGAACAAGGTATTTGGGGTGTGGAAGTCCTCCAGAAGTGAGACTGGCCCCAACTGACAGTCAGCACTGCATCAGGTGCCTCAGTACTAAACTCAAGAGAATAGTAGATTTTTCTCCATCTTCTTATCAAGAACTCTGTCCGGCTTATAATTTGATCACAGCATTGTGATTTCTGGAGCAAAAACACAAGTCATCAGACCATACCCTGACTTACAAATTAAACAGAGCTGCCAGATAATGACTCAGTATTTTACAAACAAAACAAAACAAAACAACAACAAAATAAAACAGTACTGGGGTGGAGCAAGCCTTTAATCCCAAAACTCAGGAGACAGAGACAGATCTCTGTGAGTTCGAGACCAGCCTGGTTTACAAGAACTACTTCCAGGACAGGCTCCAAACTGACAGAGAAACCCTGTCTCGAAAAACAAAACAAAGCAGAACAAAACAAAACAAAAACTGGGTATTATTTTTAACATTAACCTTTTGGCAACAGTCATGCAGCAGCAAAAATTTAATATAAAGTTGTTTAAATTGCATGACAACCATTTTAATAGTGACTAATATTCATATTCTTCAAGTGTAGAGAGGAGAGAGACTTATCCAAGAGGTTACAGACTTGAGATGGTTCAATGCCAGGCAGAACAAATCTCCTATCTGCATAGCCTTCCTTTCTTCCCTTGCTTACTTCTGAAGGAAAAAAGGCTAGTAAATCTGAAACCATCAGTAAAAATGCAAAATTCACAGGAACTCAGCAGATATCAGACTAGCATGGTTTTTTTGTATTTAATTGAAATTTTACATACCAATCTCAGTTCCTACTCCTTCCCCTCCTTCAGCTCTCTTCACCTCCCCTATCATCCACTCCTCAGAAAGGGCAAGGCTTCCCACGGTGAGTCGGCAAAGTCTAGCACATGACTTTGAGGCAGGACCAAGGCCCTCCCCACTATATCTAGCAAGGTACACCTCCAAAGAAAATGGGCTCAAAAAAGACATTTCAAGCAATAGGGTTAAATCCTGTCTGCACTGCCAGTGACCCCATAGACTGTCCCAGCCATACAACTGTCACCCACATTCAGAGGGTCTAGTTTGGTCCTATGTAGATTTCCCTGCTGTCAGTCCAGAGTCAGTGAGCTCTCAAGAGCTCAGGTCAGCTGTTTCAGTGGGTAACCCCATCATGGTCTTAACCGCTTTGCACACATCATCACTCTTCCTTCTCTTCAAGTGAACCAGACATCAAAATACCAAATAATCCAATTGAAAATGGGGTACATTTCTAAACAGAGAATTATCAATAGAAGAATCTCAAATGGCCCTAAGATACTTAAAAAATTGTTCAACATCTTTAGGCATCAGGAAAATGCAAATCAAAATGACTCTGAGATACTATCTTAAACCTGTCAGAATGGCTAAGATCAAAAACACCAATGATAGCATTTGGCTTATGCTGGAGAGGATATGGAATAAGGAAAGCACTGCTCCATTGCTGGTGGGAGTGCAGACTTGTACAGCCACTTTGGAAATCACTATGGCAGTTTCTCAGACAATTGGCAATCAACCTACCTCAAAACCCAGCAATACCACACTTGGGCATATACCCAAAGGATGCTCAATCACACTACAAGGACATTTTCTCAACTATGTTTATAGCAGCATTTTTTGTAATAGCCCAGAACCTGGAAACAACCAAGACGCTCCTCAATTGAAGAATGGGTGAAGAAAATCTGGTACATTTTCTCAATGGAGTACTATTCAGGTGTAAAAGACAAGTACATCTTGAAATTTGCTTGCAAATGGATGGACTAGAAAAAAACATCCTGAATGAGATAATTCAGACCCGGAAAGACAAAGATAGTACATACTCACTCATAAATAGTTATTCAATGTAGAGCAAAGGATAACCAGACTGTAGACCATGACCCTAGAGAAGTTAGGTAACAAAAAGAACCCTAGCAGAAACATACATGGCTCCTCTGGAAAGGAGAGATAAACAAGATGTCTGGAGAAAATTGGAAGCTTGGGTGTCAGAGGAGAAGGTAGGGTAGAAGGGGAGGGGAGAAAGGGGAGGAGAACATGAGTTAACTGGATGGTTGAAATGGGGGAAGGACAGAGGGGAAGAGCAAGGAAAGAGATGTTATAATTGACAGAGTCATCCGAGGCTAGAAAGATACCTGGCATGAGTGAAAGTCCTAGGATTCCACAAGGATGACCCCAGCTAAGACCCTAAACAATACTGAACTGGCCTTGCCCTGCAGTCAGCTTGATGAGTACCTTAATTGTTGACATTGAACCTTCATCGAGCAACTGATGAAACCAGATGCAGAGATCCACAGTGAAGCACTAAGCTGAGCTCCCAAAGACTAGCATACTTTTAAGTCTCAGTGAAAAAACAGAGTTTTGACTGAGATATAACTCAGTCGTCAACCTGCTTGATTAGCAAGCATGTAGCCCTAAGCTCTATCCCAGTAACCCATAATCTTGGCATGGAAGCTCACAACAGCTATACCAACACATTCTGGAGAGAGAGAAGCAGGGGTGTCAGGAGTTCTAAGTCATTTTTGGCAATATAGCAATTTCAAAGCAATGTGTGCTACAGGAGACTGTATCAAAATAAAGTCTCACAAAGGGACTGACATGATCTAAAAGATAAATAAGTAGCCTTAGCATTGGCCTTGACCTCATCATTCTAAACTAGCTTAAGAAGCTGTTTATATCTTCAACTTAGAAAATTTCATCTGTAAAAAATACTAAGAATCATTATTATCTTAGTCACAAATTACTTTATATAATCATATGTGCAATGAATATCAACAACGTTTTGTGCTTTTTTATTGGAAGATTAAAGGATACCTAATAAAATATTAAAGTAGTATTTACATATATGTCTCATGTAAATGGAATAAGGTAACTGTAAAAAGGTATCTTTATTTGAAAATATTTAAAAATATTTAAAGGATATTTTAAAAATACATATAAACAGGTAGGTGCTAACAAAAACCATGTTTGCTAACACTCCAGTGCTTCAGTATTAAAATGACCTTCAGTATTTCAGTTACATTTCAATAGAATATCTAAGTCTACTGTAAGTTATTGACTCAACATTCTTTGGATTTATAGTATGGTCTTCGCTATCATGTGATTAATATCCTGCAGGGAGTTTCCTTCAATCCCTCCTCTTACTATCACTAATGAGATCCTCTGGACTCGGATCTGGTTATACTCTGTCTGACATTGAGCAGAAAATATTTGTGCTCATCCTGCCTTCTGGACTCTGATTGTCCCATCAAGGGCTGTAGTTAGTCCTATTGCACTTTTCAAATCTGACACAATGTCCTCCATATAATAGAATCTCAATGAGCTCAAAAATATATTTTTTACTTGAACAGTAATGAATAAGCCCTGGGAAGGCATATCAGTTATTTTCAGGATGTGTTGAATTTTCATCACATTTAAAGAATAGAGGTATTTATGCTGTGTTCTTGGTTATGGTGGCACACTGGCTGTGTAGCCTCTCAGCTGATTCCCTGCAACCTTCCACAGAGTAGACAGCCTTAAATAAAAACAAACTCAAATTGCATCTGTAAACCATTTATGAGTAAAAGTGATGAGTAAAATGAAGAAAAGAAGAATTTACTTAGAAAATGGTTTTAAAGGAATAAGAGAAAAGCACATGACTCTGGAGAGGTGTGAAGACAGAAGGCCTAAGGAGAAAGGCAGGGAAGGAGGAGAAGAAATTTACTTACTTAGAGCAACCTGAGTGATTTAGTGAAACCTGCCTGAGCACACATTTTGCTCTAAGGGCTAAAGTGCAGCCCAAGCTAAAGTGTTTGCTAGCATAAACAAGAGTCTTGTTTTAATCCCCAGTACAATGAAGAGAACAGAAGGCCAGATGGAAGAAAGAAAGAAGAGAGCAAAGATGTGCCAGGAAGGGATAAGATCACATAGACGGGTGATTTTTAATGGTGAGAGATTTGAGCAGCATCAGTATTGATTGCTATTATGGAGCGAATAAACTCTCTGCAAAATTCATTGTTAAAATCCTGGCATCCAATTTAACTGTTCTTGGAGACATCCCTCCTTACAGGATGTGTCAGATATCTAATAGGACAAGTTTTTTTGTTTTGTTTTTCCTTTTGTTTGTCTGTTGTTTGTTTTTTAAGAGCAGACACCAGCAAACTACTGCTTACCACAGTGTACAGAACAAAGGTCTGGTGAGTACAGCGCAGGAAGGTGACTATTTCCAAGCCTAGAGAGAAGCTTCACCTGAAATTAACTCTCCTGAAACTTTGATCTTAGACTCAAATCTTTTTGGTGGTGAATATACTAATTAATTAGTGGTATTTTTTGGCAGCCTGAAATGACTAAGATGCCTACACAGGTCCTTCAGTTTCCCCTGGAAGCAAAATTTGTTTGGTAAACAGGCTTTTTTATTTGTTTGGTTTTTTTGTTTGTTGGTTTTCGAGACAGGGTTTCTCTGTAGCTTAGACCAGACTGGCCTCAAACTCACAGAAATTTGTCTGCTTCTGCCTCTTGAGTGATGGGATTAAAAGCAAGTGCCACCATCACCTGGCTCCATGAACAGGCTTTTTAAAAGCTCTATCTATGTTCCAGGCAAAACAATTCAGTAGGGCTGATCTTTTTCTTTCTCCTTCAGCTCCTGGACTGTGACTAGACAAATATAGGCAAGGCCCCATTATTTATTCTTACCTCTCACCTCTGTCTTTCCTCTGCATTTGTTATGAACTGAGATGGAAAACCCGAGGCTCAACTTGAGCAGTTCAGTTTCCCTTCTACCGGAAGTTATATCTAATGCCAAAATATTTGGAAATCCAGTCACAGAATTTGAATCCTGGTTTAGAATTTGAAAAAGAAAAGAAGCTTATAAAAAAAAAACCCTCTGTCTTCAGATAGAGTGCTAAAGAAATCCCAAGGAGGCTTCAAGAGAAAAAGAAAAATGGCCAAAGCCATGGGAAGTGACACCTTGTATCAGGAATGGGTTATAGTCTTCTCTCTGTGGTCATCGGTCACATGCATCCTTCGGCATCCCAAGGATACCTCACATCTATGCCCAGCACACACCTTCTCTGTCCTGAAACATTCTTTCTTCAGCTAGGTCTAGCTGATTTCTTATTCTCTTTCAGGTAAATTCTTTGCTGAGGAATCTTTCTTTGACATCTGTTAGCTACTTCTCTTTCTAAAATTGGAGTGACTGTGATACTCAGTTCATCCTAATGAACATGTGTCTCCTGGGTGCTATTGCTAATTTAGTCTCCACATACTGGATCCATTGCTCCGTATTCGAGTAAAAATTGCTAAATCTTTAATTTTGCTCATAAGATAGATGTTGTTCATGGTAGTGGTATATTATTTGTATTTTGATAAATAAATCTTGCCTAAAAGCAGAAAAGCAAAGCAATCAAGCCACTAAAATGTCTTATCTCTACCAAGGCTTGGTGACTGCAGACTAAACAGCCTAAACCTTTCTCTCCTCCAATTTTACATTCCCTCTACTGCTGGAATTAAAGGTGTGTGACTGCCTAGGACTGAAATTAAAGGTGTGAGTCACCACAACCTGGATTTGTTTCTGCACCGATCTTGTGTAGCCCAGGGTAGCCTTGAACTCAAAGAGATCCATTTGACTCTATCTCCCAAATCCTGGAATTAAAGGTGTGTGTCAACGTTACCTGATATCTAGTGGTCTTCAGGCAAGATTTATTTATTAAAAGACAAATAATATACACATACAGTTCATTTCCTATCTGTGGATGATATTCATTTCTTACTCTCTAAAAGACATGAACATTACTTTCCTATGATCTCCTTAAAAAAATATCACAAACTTAGCCATTTAAGACCACAGAAACTTATGCTCTCACATGCTAAAAGTCTTTATCAAAGCTGTAGATAGAGCTGTGTTGAGAAAGATAAGGATCCCTCTCTGCCTTTTGCAGCTTCTGGTAGACCAGATATTCCATAGTTTGCAGCCATACCATCACTGTTCATGTCGACATTGTATAAGACTCTTCTAGAATGTGTCTGTTTTCCCATCTCATAAAGATTCCTAACACATTAGAATTAGTGTCTTCTCTGATAACCTCAACTGACCCTATGACTGTAAGGCACTGCTTCTGAATGGTCATCTTCACTGGGGATTGGGCCTTCTAGATATTGTGAAACCATAGTGATAAGTTTTGTGCTTTATGTCTACTTAATGGATCAATAACTATCCTTTTCCTTGTGATGTTAAGGCATAGTAACTATAAGCTTGCTTTTTCTTTTTCTGGAGACAGATCTGTGAGGGCACAAGACAAGTATGTGTTGTTAAGAGGAACTATGTCTTGGGATAGGCAAAGGCCTATCCAGGAGCTTGGGAATAAGAGAAATGAATGGCTGGATGTAACATGAACAAGTTTATTACAAACATTCACTCCTAAAGAATGAATGAAGTAAGAGAATAAACTTCAGTTAAACTTTAACATGACACAAAAGCTTGTTTGATAAGAGGAATCCACAGAAACCAGAAAGATAAGAAGGAAAGAGAGAGAGAGAGACAAACACGCACACACATGCACACACACACACACACAGAGAGAGAGAGATACACACACATGCACACACACAGAGAGAGAATGAGAGACAGAGAGAGAGGGAGAAAGAGATGAAGAAGGAAGGAAGGAAAGAAAGAAAAAGAAAGAAAGAAAGAAAAGAAAATGATGCAATCTTGCCACCGTTTCCAAAGAAAGGATGCTTTTAGACCTTTGTGTACATCTTTTCTTGCTCTCTTCCATGTTTCCCTGTCTTTTCCCCAGTTCACTTACCCCTCCCACAGAAATGAAAGTGTTTTCTTAAACTGCCTCACACTGCAATCACCAGGAAGAATGTTAACAACACAGATGCCCTGTGTGCTCTTGTGGAACTTGTTTCAGCATGTATGACTCGTCTGCTGATTAGGGTCAGATCAAGCAAGACCCAAAATCACAGGAAGCAATAGCAGGGTCAACCTCTTCAAGTGTGAAGTTCCAAAGGCTAGGAACAGCATTGGTAAACATGGTGAGAATTTAGTGTGTTCTTTGCACTCTGAGGTTGGATCAAGTACTCTTCTTTCAGTGTTCTGTCTTGTATTATAGATTGCAGTGGAGTTTACTTCCACTTGGGACACTGGCTCCATGCAGAACTTCTACTTTGCATTCTTCACGCACCTAATAGACTAAGACTGTCATGGATGGGTTCTTTACTGTCATCCCTGTACTGCCTTCATATACCAGAGGATCCAGCATACAATACTCCCTCTCTTAATCCTCTTGTTGGAATTTTCATTTAACAGCAGATTTTCATGACTCTCAACATCCAAGACTAGCACCAAACTAAGACCAAGTAAATATGAGACAGTAAGAAACCACTGGTTATATAGTCAATGTCAGCTTAAAAATCTATGTTTCTTTTTCTCGGCAACTGTTAGAGAGACTGTGAGGTAACAGAAGGTTTCTTTTTTTTTAAATTGGGAAAAATGTGGTATAGAGCTCAGGAGAGATCCAGTGTACTATTTTCATACCTTCTTTGAATTATCAATTTACTGCTTGGTTTTGTTTTGTGTTTCAGAGTTCTGACAGAACAAATTCTGCCTTTCAGAACTCACTGTTCTGCAAGACCATTGAAAGAGTTTTATTAAAATAAACATCTAGAATTAAAACATCTTTCTGCTTCTAGAGATCTTTCCTAGAAGGAGAATAGAAACAAGTTATTCTCTTAGAATAGAAACAAGTTATTCACTTTTCTTACTTGAAATTAAGAGTAGTTTTTTCCTCCTATCTTATGGTGACTCTCTTAGCAGAGCAATGGGATTACATCATATCCTGCTTTGATGCTTGCTGCTCTCACAACAGCTCTTGGGCAACCTTCTCTTATTCCAGACCCTGGACTCCATAGTTCTTTACTTGGCTGTGAACTTGCCATAGATTTTTTCTTTTGATTAAATAAAAGAAAAATTCATTAAATTTCCATTGATGTCCATTGATGTGTAGGAATAAAAGCCAAATAATGAGAGACCACATGATACAAAAAGGAAAGACATTGATATGGACATGGCTTGAGTTTAGTTATACTTTTGAGTTGTGTGACTTTGGGAAGACTATTTCACCTCTGAATTTCATTTCTGTCCCCTCAAAATGGATATATTTCATATTTAGTATATGCATCATATTGGGGGATTAAAGAAAATCAGCAAAAACACACTTGATGCATAGCAGTAAGTGTTCAACAAATGAGGGTTTGATTTATTTCTGAGTGTCACACTTTTCTACAAAATTAAAATAGCCTCCATAGCAATCTCATCTCTCTGGAATAATTCACATATTAACCCATCTTCATCTCCACTACTAGCTTCTTGTAATTGCAGTGTAAATGTAACAATTCATATAAACAACAAAAAAATATTGACAAAGGAGAAAAGGCCAAATTTTCACTGAAAGCATTCTGCAAATGTCTGCATTATTTTAAAATGTTAAGTTTTGAATGCCTTTGGTTATGCACAGTTTTATTAATCTTTAATTTCTATCATCGGATCCTGATATTCTAGTAGAAGGCCACCATTACCATACTACATTCACTGTGAAGGTGATTTGGTGAATGTGCTATGGCAGAGCCAGAGACAAATGCTGTAGCTGTTCAGAAAGGGAAGTACTCTTTCCCTCTGGTGGGATGATAGAGGGACCCTGGAAGTTCGCAGGCTATTTGCGATGGTGTGGAGGATTAGCAGCGTTTAGAAATAGACAGGGGAAAGTGTGTAGCTGTTTCTAAGAACAGACAGGCAATGGATACTTTAGAAAGAGAAGAATTTAACTTTGTCAGGAAAAAAAGCTCACTGTAAGAGAGAAGTAGTCCCGTGTATGTGATGAAATTTTAGAATATTGTGCGAGTTAAGGTTCAGAAAGGCATTTTAATTTATCTTAGTTCACTGAAATTTAGAAATGTGTCACCTGACAGAAAACAGGCGATACCATGGTTAAACACTGAAGACTTAATACCTGGATATATATCCAATATATGTCTGGTGGCATTATCAGACAACCCAGTAAACTGGAATGAACACATCATAATTAAATCAGTACCATTTTGTGATAATTCCCATAGCTAGCACAAAACAATGACATGAAAACATTAGTGTGCCATTATGCCAAGTCATAAGAGCAGCTATCTGAAAGCAAATTGTCAGAAACAGGCTTTATGTCTTATGTTTGCTGATAAAAAATAATATTAAAATTCAAAGTCCATCTAAAACCTCATTTCTTCTGTTAAGGTTTCACCAGGGTGGAGGATGTTTCTCTTCTGATTTTTTTCTATATTTATATTCACTCTTTGTGATAGTCTTGCTTCACTGGCAGGGCTCATACCATCTCTTTTTGGCAATTGCATCTAGAACTATCCCCACTGCATAGCCATATCTTACATTGATAAACACGGTTCTTCAATTAGTGACGAGCTGTCTCTTTATGATTGCTCCCTCCCAGTCTTCCAGTCTAGCTTTGTAGCAGCTCGAAAGATTCTTAATATTAAAGAAGGAGTGTAGCTTTATGCTTTAAATCCTTGCTTTAGATTATAATTTCACTCTGAGCAAGATCAGGTGGCCTTATAAAGGTCCCCTGGATCTGTGTTGTCTACCTTGGTACAGATACATCTCTCTTAAGACATAGTAATTCCATTGAAGTCAAATCCTCCAACACAGAAATGACTTTTCAATGGAAGGTCCCATGCACCATCTGTGCCCACTTTCTATGCATACTGGCAGCCACACAATTCACTCCTTCATATATTTAAAGTCTGTGTAGCTTATAACTCTGAAAATAAGAGATGTTATTCACCCAACTGAACTTGCACATACAGCTTCTCATACACCTTCTCAACTCATGTCACTTTTATATATCAGTTAAAATGTTTAATGAGTATAATCTATCTATGCTTTCTGGGATATAACACCTTTGACAGAATTATGTATTGTGTTTTGCTCATTAATGCTTCCTAAGTTGATAATAAAGTTATAAGGAAGTGTAAGGCACAGCAGATGCTCAAATAGCTAGAGAAAAATTGGTAAAAAGGCCATTTTCTTTCCACTCACATCCATTCTTTTATTTTACTTAGCAGTTGATCCCCGCAGCTTCTAGTTGAAGTCTTTGGTGTAGGTAGACAGAATATGTACCAGCTGTTCATTTAGGTTTCATACTTCAGTGGCTTCTTTTCAAGATAAAGGGTTTGCATATTTTCAAGGTAGAGAATAAAGAATCTTCTTCTAGGATGACTCTAGTGAATATATTATCTTGTAAAAATAAAATGCAAAACAAAATCTATTTTCTTAGTAGGAGAAAATATCCAAGTACCAGTGTTAGCGACTTTAACGTTTTTCCAAATTCCCCTGCTCTGATGTTGTACAAGGGTTGCCAAATAGCCAAGAAAAATTTCTTTTGTTCAGATCATGACAGGTTTTAATTTGATCCTTCCATGGTCCTCCTCATAGAGACCAGTTCTGCTATCTCTTTTTCTACTAAGATTTTGCTGAAAGGAAGGATACTGTAACAATAAAATAAAATAATATAAAATAAAATAAAGTGAATCAGGTCATTTCCCCAACTCTTGACTTATTTTGATAGCTATAGATACCATTTTTAGTATTCAACATTTGCCATCTATGTAGCTAAATGCAATCACAGAAACCCTATCCAAACTGACACTTTCCATTTTTATTTAAATTGAACCAAATAATTTTTTCCTATTACACTGGCAGTTTAATTTAATTTGCTTATTTTGTCATTCTGTCTTTCCTGTTGTACACTGAGTGGCTGAAGGATAATTGCTACAATAGCATCCAAGAAAAATCCATGGTTGCTATTAAATAAAACCGATAGCAAAGAAAGAAAAGAAAATCAAAATGACAGAGCTTATCATGTCATAACATGTCATACTGTCAGAATCTTTAATTTGATGTATAAAAAGCCCCCACCTACAGATGTGCTTCACCTAGCAATTCTGAGTCATCTAGAAATATTTAACATTGAGTTATATTCCTTTATCTTACTAGATCACTCTATTTCTCTCTGTCTTCTTGAATCTGTCTCTATTTGTCTGTCTCTCTGTCTCTCTCTGTGTGTCTGTTTGCCTTCCTCTTTCTGCCTCTCCCCTTTCTCTCTTAGACTTATGTTATATGTATGTATGAGTCTATCTGTCTGTATGTCTACATGTATAGGCACATTCTTACAGGCCCTTAATGAAATAAGAAGAGGATTCAGATCTGCTGATGCTGAAGTTACAGGCATTTGAAAGCTTCCAGATCCGAATGCAGGTCCTCTGGATGAGCAGCAAACACTCTTAACCACTGAGTTTTCTCTCTAGCCTCTCTGTA
>JAQHUG010000068.1:7594807-7607400 GCA_028555095.1 Dicrostonyx torquatus | reverse complement strand
GGAAAAAAAGAAACTGCAGGTTAATGAATCAGCAAGTCACACATGCTCCTTTTGATCAGATTGGTTTAAATAATCTCTTACTTGAATTATTCAATAATTCCATTAGAATCACAGTAAGAATTATTAGGCAATCATTCTTACATCAAACTTGGTTAGAAATCTTAACAGTTTGGAACTTAAAATTATTTCTTAGTTATATAAATGCTTACGATGTATCATTTGTTTATGACATGCTTCATGAAGTAAGGAGAGGCCCAAAAAGGATTTGAGTTTAAAACAAGAAACTGTTTATTATGGGAAGTAAGTAGCTATGATTTGTCAAGTAGAAAATAACCATGGAGCATCATAAAAAACCTTGCCCCTCCATCCACGTCTCTGAAGAGGTTCAAGGCGAAATACTGGCCATCTAATCTTGATAGACCATTCTTATGCTGAATTAGTAGAGTCATTCATAGTTGTTGAGATTTTTTGATCGGAATGGCTATGTATTAGCCAGAAGATAGCATGTTATGATCAACCAATTCAGTGGTCACACAAGTGGCCCAGGTTAATCTGGATGGGTCACAGAACAAAATGGAAAGGCAGAAATTTGGCAAAGAGATCAGGTAGGAAGTATGATAGGGAGTTGTTATGTAGGGGTGGAAATAAGGTGCAAACAGGCATGAGTGATAGTTGTGTGTGTGTGTGTGTGTGTGTGTGTGTGTGTGTGTGTGTGTGTGTGTAGTGCATACAGGTAAAGGTATTCGGCTGTCAAGCCCCTTTATGTAAGAGCAGGTGTAAATATAACATAAAACTAAGTTTTTAAACTATGTTTTATGCTTTCTGCCTCAGTATCATGGGCAGGATTGCATTGATCTAGACCTCCATCTTAAATTACACTGACCACCAACTATTTAAAGTTACTGATAGTATCATTTTAGTCCAGAGCATGTGTTAGCAATTTACTTCTTCAAAGACTGAGGTCTTCATGTTTCTCTGCTTTGCAGCTGTCTTTGGTTGCTCTGAATCATCTGGAGAACTGATCCTTTTTTTATAATGGAGTGACATTCCTCTGTTCCATGAAGATGCAATATGCCACGACTAGACAGTACAATCATGCAACCTGCACCTGGTTTGGGGTGAAAGGAGATGGGATAACAGGAAAAACATAGTGGTGCTTAGCAGACAATTGTGTCCCAGTTTACAAAATAGCAATTGTGGCTTCCTCTTTAGAATATGCACTGTTTTACTATAGAGTATTTCTTAGAAAATATTTACTAAGTATCACCATGAGAAGCCAGCAGCAGACATCTGTGAAATAACCTCCAAAGCTTTTTAAGTTTCCTACATTGCTGTCAGGGGCTCAGTTAGCTCTGCTAAGTACAGTTACATTAAATGACACAATGAGACCGTATTTGGCTTCTTGAATCATGCAGCATATAGTCTGTGGATTTTCAACCTTACTTATGATGAAAGTAAAATGCATTAGAAAGTGATTCTCCTTTCTAATTTGTCAGATAACAAACATTTCAAAATTATGTCTAAATGTTGGCGATGATGGAAAACATTCTCCTCGTAAGTGTCAACATGATGATACAGTAGTTGAAATACATTCATGTGTATATTTCTATATAAATTATACAGACATATGATTATACTTTATGTACATAGCTTAGTTATATACATGAAACATATGTATGTGTGTATATAGCCAATGCTTTTCCTCTTTAATTTCTTTCATTTTGGGAGGAACAATGGTTTGAGATAGAATCTTACTACATAGCCATGATTGATTAAGAACTTAGACCAGGCTGACCTTAAACTCGCAGAAATATCCCTGCTTCTGCCTGGAGAGTTTTTATAGGCACATTCTACCACACCTGGCTTGCATATGTTTGTGTTATGAAATTACAATACTTACAATTAATTTAATACACATCCATCTCTTTGCTATGTTTCCTTTAATGTCAAAATACAAATTTGTTAACTAAAAATAAATTTGTCTCCATTGTGGGTATCTGTTTTTCTGTATCCAAATCAAGTTAATCTTTTCTTTTTGTGATTATTATTATTATTATATTTTTGAGACAGGATTTCTCTGTGTAGCCCTGGACATCCTGGAACGAGCTCTTGTAGATCAGGCTGGCCTCAAACTCATAGAGATCTTCCTTTTTCTGCCCCCCGAGTGCTTGGACTAATGACGTGTGCCACTAGCACCCAGTATCCAGTAAGTCTTTTCAAAAAAAAATCAGTGGAAAAATCAGTGAGAGTCTCAATAGGTACAGATTCCCCATTTCCTAACTTGAAAAGTCAGTTAGCCTTGTGGTTGATTCTTGAACATATTTCATCATTTTTACTACTATTCTCTTGTTTATAGACTGTAATAAAATTGTACCTTCAACAAATGGCTATTTTAGATTAAAATTATTTGACTGTAGAAATGATTTCCTAAGTTTGTGAGAGTTTTATGCACCCACTAAAGTAATGAATCTCATGTTATTATTTTGCTTTGGAAATATTGTTAAAATATATTAAGAAAAATAAAATTTTGGAAAAAGAAAATTAGCTTCTCCCAAGAGATGGGTCTTTTTATTGGTTGTCCAATAACATATTCAAGCCTTAAAATCATATACACAGTACCAACAAAAATGGACTCAGCCAGTTATATATTTAAATATCCTACTAATACTTGAGAGTGGGGGGCATAGGGAGAGTTTGAATGAGGACAGCTAAGATAGTGAGAAGAAGGAAAGGGACGGGGTAGAGAGATCCATTTAATGACTCATAATATGCATTTTAATCCCAGTTAATTAAAAAGTATACAATTTTTGTAAGTACTATGGATTTCTGAATAATATACCAGAAAGAGGGAAGTTTTCCTCTGTGTAATCATCTCTAAGAAATACTAGTGGAAGTCTAATGAAAGAGAGCAAAAATTTAATGTGTATGTGATCACCATACTTCAGGACCCAGCTCTACACTGAGCTCCTGTACTGGCCCAGGTTTGTGGACTTCCCCAAACACTCTCCTGCCAGAAACATCTTAAAGTTCTAGGCAAAGCTCCAGTCCCTCATTCCCTGAATTGGCCAGACCTGGTGAGAATCCCCCAAAAACATACATAGGGTGATTTACAAAGTATTGAGACAGGGTGGGGCTACTGAGATTTCCCTTTGGGAGGGTGATCCATTTTATCTCCTAGTAGTCTGAGAAGTTAGAGAGAAGCCATGTAGCCCACTGGAGACAGAGACTGGAACTTTACTCAGTAAGCCACAGCCTCGTGGCAATACTATTAATACAATACATTAAAGATTAATGGAAAAGTGTTGGTTTGGGATATGAGTTAGCCCTAAATATGCTTAAGCTATCAGCCAAACAGTATTGCAAATAATATGGTTTCTGTCTTATTATTTTGGGGCTGAGCAGCTGGGAACAAAGAAGTGGCCCCCTTCAACACAGGGATTTCGGCCATGGTTTGAAAGTAACATATTTGGGTGTCAAATGATTATTAGGTAGATAGAAGGATGAGATGATGCAAAAATAATTGGATAAATAGAAAGATAAATAGATAAGTAGATATATAAATAGATAAGTAGATATATATACATACATACACACATAGATCGATTGGTAGAAAAATATATTAGTGGTATGTTGGTGACAGATGATAGATCATTGTTGCTAAATGAATGTATATTCATATTTATAACTATACATATTAATAATGATAAATGTATAGTTAATTGGTATAAAAAGTATCATTTCTGTGGCCTGATGATCTACATGTGTGTTAAACAAATTGTTCATAAAACATAAAACTTTTGACAAGAGTTTAAAAGGAATTAAAGTGACCCAAGGTTAAAATAGGTGAGCAATGATAAACTCTGTTAATAAAATGAAAAGAAGTACTTAACTACCTTGACATTCAACAAGGTAGGTTTCAATCAAAAATGACATTGAACTATTTCAAATGAACACTTCCTAATAGCAAGGCTACAATTTACTATGAAAGTATAAATAACAGAGTTATGAATATTTATGCACCAAGTAAACTGTAGTAGCTTCAAAAGATAAATTGCAACATATCCTGTTAGTTTAAATTAGTCAAAAATTGAATAAGGATGTCTAAGACTTAAGATTACATAGAAAAATTAAGCTAGATACATATCTAAAGCTTGCCCAAAGACAGAGATGAAGTCAATGGTTACCCACTGCATTTGAAGGCTGAGGAAGAGACTGCTAGAATATATAATAGTAACTAAGAGTCTGGGGAGGCTAAGGAGAAAGGAGGGTAAAGGAAGGGTAGATAACAAGTTCTGAATCACAGACACCATGTTACAGTAGTATGAAGTCAGTTAACAACTTATCACAAGTTACATAGTGTTCCAGAAGATGAACATGATGAGTCCCACATATAATGATAAGTAGGAAAAATGCTAATGAACCTGATTTGATCTGTCAGGATGTATGCATATATCAAAATATTAACATGGGAACATTATTATGCATAATTATTATATGCTACTCTGAAAATTAGACTTAATTTTAAAAGTGTACTCTCAATAAACAGGAAATATGTCACTTTCAAAGTCACAGCATCTTTACTTTGAAATTCTAGAGACAGGATCTTACTATGTATTGCAACAGCTACCCAAGATCTTTGAGTTCTCCTGCTTCAGTTTCCAGACTGACTGGAATTACAGAGGTGCATTGCCGTGCTTGTTTTAAAAAGTCTTTACAGTAAAGAACCAGGGCCAGGCTTTGATCTCCATCTCTATAAAATACACCATGCAATAAAACAAAGAAAAAAGCATTTATTTCTATAAAGAATAAAATATACATTAGGGAATACAGCACAGTGGTTAAAGGTCTCGGCTAATAAAAATAAGAATCTTTGTTCATCTACAAGAGCTAGTTCCAGGACAGGCTCCAAAGCTACAGAGAAGCCCTGTCTCAAAAAACAAAAACAAAACAAAACAAAACAAAAAAAAAACTTTGTTCAAATCCCCAACACAGCAGCCAGGTCAGTCTGCATTTCCAGCACTCCTACTGAGATACAGTAGGTGGAGGCAAAGGAATATGCTGAAGTCAGTTAGTTTTTCACACACATTGGCAAGCAGCCCCCTTTTTTTTTTTATACCCTGTCTCAAATTAGCTTGGAAGTTGGCCTGTCACTTGAGGTTGTCCTCTGAGCTCCACACACAGACTGTGACATAACAAATCACCCACAAACACATATACAAATGTGCATAAGCAAACATGGTAAAAACAGGGTAATTACAAAATAATAATTGACAGGTTTAAGGAAAAGCATCAATTAAACAAATAAATAACTGAAGAAAGGTCAGTTATGAGAATAGCCAACAATCAACAAAGAGAATAGCAATATTCATATGCATATTTTTCCAACCTAATAAGTGGTTGTCACACAGATTTCTTTCAGCAAAAGAACAAAGTAATGCCTTCCCTAACTTTCAGGAGCACATACATTTCATTAAGACTTTGTAGCTTTCTTATCAGAAGGGTAATAACTAATAAATTATGTATGGTAGATTTTTAAGCATATCTTTAATATTAAATACTGTGTTGAGCAGGAAACAATCAGTAAAGTCTAAAAATAAAAAGCAAAAACTTATATAGATACCTTTGTATACTGCCAAGTTTCACTACTCAGATTACTTAATAATGCTAAAGGGAAATTTTCATTGTTTTTTGTAGTGGATAAACTTAGGCCTTCCGCATATACAAGTGATCCAATGTAATATGAATAATAGCTAAATTATTTCACAATATGACCCTCTTTATATGATGTGATGTGAACACTCCTCTGAAGCAATACTGACAAATTTAATACTGTTTCTTATTTAAAGTATAAGAGCTTGGAAATTTTAATAAGAGTGTTTTGGTATCTTTTTTATGAACTGAAGTCTTAAAATGTAACATTATATCTAATTTGTTCTTCTGCTTAATCACTACAGAACAAAGGGAAGTTCCTTTTGCCTGGAAAGACTTACTATTTTTCAGAAGTGAGAATATGAGCGAACAGTACTGGAAATTTATAGATATTTGAAAAAAATCCAAACTGAATTAGTACAGTTTAAACCCCTTAATGGTTTAATTTTGTTAAGGAGTCCAGAGGTCACTGAATAGTCACACCACTAATCCTGTGGCAATAAAAATTTTTAAATGAATCAATTTCCAGTCTCAGACAAAATTAAAAGTGACAAACCCTTCTCTTCAATTGATAAAGACTGTAATGGTAATTAATTACTATTAAATAGAGAAGAGAGGAGAAATTTTGATTTTATTTCTATGTCTTTCTCACAGCTGTTTGCTATGATAGATCCTGTGATCTCTGAATCAGAATGAAATTACTAAAGTAGATAATACAGCAGAAAATATTTACCATTTAGTTGTTGAGTAAAAGGCATTTACCTGACCAAGTTTTTGTGGGTTTTGTTAGTGTTTGTTTGTTTGTTTCAGAGAACTGAGATTTGATTATTTCCAATGATAGAAATGTTTGCCAGAAGGAGTAATTATTATAAGGTTTTATTTATTTTTGGTCAGTGTGCACGTGCCTGATCTGAGTGTGGAGGTCAGAGAATACCTTTGTGGCATCAGTCCTCTCCCTCAATCTTCCCGTGGGATTCTGAGACTGAACTCAGGTGTCAGGTTTGTGCAGAAAGCACCTTCATCCGAGGAGCCATCTTGGCCAGCCAGGACTAATAACTTGATGTGGGATTCCCCTCTGTATGCTGTGAATATTATTGGTTAATAAAGGAACTGCTTTGTGTCTATAGCAGAGCTATAGGGGAACAGAGATAGGCGGAGGGGGTGGGGGAAGTAAATGAAATACTGGGAGAATGGATGCTGAGTCACAGAGAAGTCATGGAGCCACCACCAGAGACAGAACCTGGGAACTTTACCCCATAAGTCACTGCCACATGGCAATACACAGATTAAAAGAAATGGGTTAAATTAATATGTAAGAGTTAGCCAATAAGAAGCTAGAGCTAATGGGCCAAGCAGTGATTTAATTAACACAGCTTTTGTGTGATTATTTTGGTTCTGGGCAGCCAGGATGAACAAGAACCCTCCTTACTACAATAACTAACTTATATTTTATCTCCTGTGTATCATTTGTAACTTCATTTTTATTTATTTTGGAATCCTGTCCTCCTGGTTCATGCATTCTAAACTCAGTGTAAAATGACTCTAACAAGTGTTTCAAATGTTAACAACAGAGACTCAAAATCACACATTCCTTTTTTCTCTTGTCACAGAGATAAAGTGACAGGTTAGAGAATCGCCTAGAAGACAAGCTGCTGAGCTAGCCTCTGAAGAATTATCTCAGTCAAGATGGTGGACAGAGCCACATTGAATGTAGGCAACACTGTCCATTGGGCTGAATTCCTGGACTTTATGAAAAGGAAGAAAATGAGTTGTGCATGAACATTGATCCCTGTCCATCCTGGGTGCACATGCAATGTGGCCAGCTACCAACAGGTTGAACTGTACTTTCACATTGTGAGCCAAATAAACCCTTCTTTCTTTAAGTTGCTACCAGTGTGTTACTTTGCTGTAGCAATATGGAAATTAGTAAATGGTGGGGGGGTGCTAGATGTAATCCAAGTACAGTGGCCAGTGAAATGTGAGTCGCATATCACTGAATGTCATTGTGATCACTGGCCTCTCACCCTTCCATTTGGTCAGAGCAGAATAGTAGTTCATATTCTAATTGCAGGGATTCAGGAATATTTTTTAACCCACAAAATGCAATGCACCTTGACTGACATAAAGCAGTATGTATACTTGAGGGCACTGTGCTTGCTGGTTGTGGCAGAGCCTAGGACTATGGTCATATGACTATGTTAAGCCTGTGACACAAGCACTGTGGGGAAACTTGCTATTGCCTGATGTTATTCACAGATACTTGAACCAAAGCTCCATGTTTTCCTCAAATCTTTATCTTTCATCACTTATTGAGGAATAATACATTAGAAATGTGACTCTGAAGACACTTCCCTGCTTACCTCAGCCTAGCAGAATGCTATCTACAAGCAGAAGTAGCTTTGCTTTGTCTTATGCTCATGGTTACATCTATTCCATTCCTTTCAAGGAAGTCAGACATCAGTTTTTGTGGTTTAATCTGTTTGTTCAGTTGGTTCCATTCCTTTCAAACATAACTGGAGCTCACAGTTTGCTCACCACCTTGTTTTATTTTTTCTTTCCCTTGGGTTTCTGGAGCAGATGATCATCAAAGGAAGGCTTGAGGGTTTTGAAATATGTGGTCTCCCACAATAAGATCTATGAAACCAATAGAACAAAACATGCTTCACTTTACCTCCCTGGTTTGGATAACCTTGTGCGTTACTTATATTTTATTTTGCTGTTGTCAAGCGCCTAAAACAGAGAACTTGAGGGTGGAAGGGTTTAGGTTTACTCATAGTTAGAAAGTCATGGTCAGATTCTATACGTTGAGCAATTGGCAGAGAAGAGTCAGCATTCCAAGGAAAGGGAGAAGAGATGTGTCTCCATTTCCTTTAGATTTTCTTTCTCACAATTATTTTGTTTAATGTAACTTTGCCCTATAAATTATTTTGATTTTTCAAATGAAGTTGAGTATTGTTCTTTTGAGTTCTGTGAAGAACTCTATTGGGATTTTGATGGGGACTGCATTGAATCTGTATATTGCTTTTGATAAGATTGCCATTTTTACTATATTAATCCTACCTATCCTAGAGTTTGGGAGAGCTTTTCAGTTTTTGATATCTTCTTCAGTTTCTTTCTTCAAAGGCTTAAAGTTTTTGTCATACAGATCTTTCACCTTTTTGTTTAGATTTACCACAAGATACGTTATTTGTTGCTATTGTAAAGGTGTTGTTTCTCTAATTTCTTTCTCAGTCCATTTTTTTCAGACTTTTAATACTTCATGTCATTCGCAGGTTTTTCTATATGAGAGAAAAGGCACAGAAGAGACAGGAAGAAAAGGGAGGAGGAGGAAGAGGAATAATAATAATAATAATAATGACAAGAAGAGGAGGATGAGAAAAAACAGAAGGGAAAATCGATTTATTTTATACATCATTTTTTTAGACTGCACCATAAAAGAGCCCACGAACATCATACCTTCTTCCTCTGACCTTCCTGTCAGGACTAGGAGCATTTCAGCTAAAAAAAAAAAAAGACAGAAATTGAATTGGTATTTCCCTTCTTTTAAAAGAATGCTTTAATGTGTGTTTTGCCTGTATACATGTCTGCACACTACATCCATAGCTGGTGGAGTGCAGAAGGTCAGTAGTATCGCACAGAACTGGAGCTACAGACGCTTGTAGGCAGTTAAGAAGTAAATTTGGTTCATCCATAGAAACAAATTCCTTTAACTGTTGAGACACCTCTCCACCCCCTTCATTTGGCATTTTCAGGAGAGGATATTCTGAAAACATTGAATCCAGAACACTTCTAGAATACTCTACCTGTCTTTGTGTAAATTGTTATATGTGTTTTATATCCTTTCAACTATTCTTCACAATATCTGATGAAAATACCAATAATTTTCTTGTTTTGAAGATAATGAAGCAAGAGTTTTAAGGAATTCAGCAGTTTCCCCAAAGTTACATAGATAAACATGCTGAACTTGAACTTGGTCGTTACCATTTCTTCATTCTTTTTTAATTATAGAACATAGATTTTTATTGTAGAGCTGTGTTAATTCTAGCGTAGATGTTAGTTTAGTCTGGGATGTGACCCAGAGAACCTCTTAGCTTGGGATTTGTTTCCATGTTTGCTAAATAGGCCCTCTTCCTGACAACCATCTCAAGGAGGCCTTGATTTTAACTAGAAGGACTCTGTCTTTCCCTTCCCTTGACACCTGTAAGAATCATTTGTCACAAGCATTGTATCAGCCCTGCTAAACTCATAAAAGAATATTCACCTCACCTTCATAAGGAAGAAGGTGAGAAAATCAGACCTTCTAGAATTCAGAATTATCTTTATATACCATAGAGACCCTGACAATAGATACCCAAGGAATAAATAGAAAAGTTTTGCTCAGAAGATCTCAAAAGATTCACAAAATATTTCCTGGTGAATTTCTACTGTGAAGAACTTACAGTTCATCTTAGTTTTAATCTTAGGAACACCCTTCGGCATGCATAGCCTTTGATGTTTTATTAAGGAAGAGAAGACTTTGATGATGCACTCATGGGCCAGGTGTGACTCCTCGGATAGTCAGCCTCTCCATCCCTTGCCAGCTGGCCTCACTAAGTGGAAGCTTTGGTAAACGTTAGGCTGACATTTGCCATTTATTATAGCAGCTCACCACATAGTCAGAGTCTAAAAGTAGTCCTTGAGTAAGTGTAGAGAAAGCACTGCTCCTAATTAAGAAAGTGGTAACGTCATTTTGAATACTACTTTCAGGAGATGCTCATGAGTCTGTGTAAAAAAGTGTTTCCTTAAAATCTTTAATAGTGTTTTGCTATTGGAGTAATTGGTGTGTGCTAAGCATTTTCCATCTGTGCCCACCTTCTTTAGTCTGCCATCCCCTTGATTCTGATATCTATGAATTGTGTGAAGTCCCTTAGTTTACTTGTTTCTGCTGGGTAAACAGAGGGGATAAGACAGGACACAGGACAGAAGGGTGGATAAAAGAGAAAGTAGGGTATTTATTTTCTCCTTTTCTTTCTGAAGGAGGAAGAAATGTTAGTGGTTCCTTTTACTAAATCTTCCTGTTGCCCTTTGGAAGTTCTCTCCTTTCATCTACCCCTTCTGGGTGATAAAAAAGGGTTTTCTCTCCTCTGCCTTCAGATTTGAATGACTTCCTGCTGACGACAGCACTGGAAATTATACTACCCCTTTACTGGTCTCCCTGATCTCTGTAAATCAAACTAAGCAGTCCCTGGTCAAACTCTCTTAACCCAGGATAAATATGACATGTGTGATTTTTCCTTGAACCATGACTGATGTTTTGTATAAAAACATTCATTTGTGGATGATCTAACATTAACATAGGAAAAATATATAAGGAAATCATAATTCAAAGACAAAATATTTGGTCTTAATTTGAGTCTATTTTCTACTAGTTTCATGGTTTTAGTGAAACTGAGTTCTTGGTACCTCAGTTTTCTCAAATCTGAAATTCTTTCTAAGAGGGATGTTTTATTATTAAGTTTCAATGACATAGAAATTGGTAGTGTCTTGGAAACATGACACTGAATGAAGAGACTTTCTAACTTCCTCCAGCACAGTTAAGCTAAAACGGACTCATGGCATGTTTTTAACTACAAGTGTTTAGGGTGAGTACCAAGAAAATTGTCACGACATTTGAAGGCAGAAGTAAAGCAAAAGCTAATTTAATCAGCATAGATACAGGGCTGATATCTGCTTCTGGACACAAATGTTCAGATCCTGATCCATCTGGGTATTCATCCTTTCATATACAACTCTCCCAGACTCTCCTGAAGCTTTCCTTAGTTTTTGACTAGAAATATATTCTGCATTCTTTTTTTACCTGACATACATTATCACAGCTGGGAGCATTGAGAGACAGATGGTGATTTCAACCTGGTATCTGGGTTCCATGTTATGGTCATGTTCTGGTCTAGATGTTCTTAACAAGTACTATTTCTGCAGGGATATGTCAATTCATGTCCCTAACTGGTGAAGGAGGAATTTGCACCAACTTTACTTTGACTTCTACAGTTGTGGATGTTCTAAATTTCACTTTATTCCTTAATCTACATTGTTGATGGTTGCTCTGCTTCATTGAGTTCTGACATGTGAGTCTTTTTCTTTTTCTCCTCAGTGTGAAATCTACTCTCAGTATTAATGAAAAGATAACAGGATGTTTGGAATATGGTCTATTAACAGACTCCCAAATCATGTAACATGTGTTTTGCCTAGCTGTATCATGAAGTGAAAGAAAGAAAAGAAAACCATCAGAAAAACCTCAAAGTCTTCATTTTAACTACATTGACTCTTTCTCATTAGTTTGAAATTCTTCAGAAATAGCTTGAAGAGCAAATCATTATGGCTTTTTTCTCTTTACTGAACACAATGCCAAAGCCTTGTTAATGATGAGGAAAGGAGATGTGGTGACAATTATTACTAATTTTTATTATTTATTTTCACTGGGTTGTGAGAAAGCCGTTTTCCTTTTTTTCTAAGACTCCTGTCATTGTCTATTAAAGTTATACTTCCAATGCTTTGCTCCTATATAGAATTCCATGCTCATTTAGCATGTGATACATTTGAAGCTGCCAGGAGCGATCCACTTGGAAGAACCCAGCAACCTTATGCATGGACCTAGAAAGTTACAGAAATAGTCTTCTTTGTTCTTTGATTCTCTCTGGGTCATTTAATAGGAACTATTCCTCTTTATTCTTTTTCCTTTTTCAGTGTTGTTTTGTGAGTTGGCGTTTCAATGTGTCTGTCAAGAACCTTCTACTTCAGAGGTTAAACTACAAGATCTAATGAGGCAAAATTATTTTTAGCTTAGCCTCTGGCACTATCAATTCGAGGAAAATTTTGAATTAGGCTTTGTGACTTTCTAGGGGAAAAATCAGGCTGCTAAACATTCTTTTAAATCCCCCCCCCTCTCTCTCTCTCTCTCTCTCTCT
>JAQHUG010000068.1:7527709-7568290 GCA_028555095.1 Dicrostonyx torquatus | reverse complement strand
GATCCAGCAATACCACTCTTGGGAATATACCCAAGAGATGCCCAACCGTACTACAAAAGCATTTGTGCTACTATGTTCATAGCAGCATAATAGAATAGTTAATTCACTATTTCTGAGTAAAGGTAAAAGAAAACAGGCTAAAGTCTTTGATTTCCTTTTCCTGTTTAGGGATAGATAATTATATTTATTTATGTTTAATTAAGCTATGCAAACACATAATACACACAGATTTATCTCTCATATGTGTTTGTTAATATGTGTATTACTACATAGTTTGCTTCTAGTTTGCCTCTCCATTCCTACAGTAAAATACTTAATAAATACAACTTGAGGAAGAAAAGGTTTATTTGGTTTACAGGTTACAGTTCATCATGGAAGGTAGCTAAAGCAAAAACCAAGAAACAGGGAATTAAGAAGGCTCCATGAAGGAACATTGTTAGTAGTCTTCTTCACATGGCTAGCTCACCCTGTCATCCCATATAAGCCAGAAACACAACAGGCTTGGCCCTCCCACTTCAATGATGAATCAAGAAAATGCTGTGCACACACAGGATCCTTCTTTCATCAAGTAGGCAAAAACTGACTAGCATAGCTTCTGGCCAAGTGTAAAAGAAAGTAAAAGAAAGCAAAATTCATCAACCATAGATAAATCATGAGCAGAATAAATACAAATGACAGAGTAAATTGGCAATAAAATAAATTCAAGTATTCTTATAAATGGAACAATGTAAAATGAACTATTTTGTTCAATACAAAAGATATGTAGGTTAATTGTATTCAAATCAATAATTTTAAAAGTCTTGCTCAAAATAAATGACAGACTAGAAAAAGATATTTCCAATAATTGTGTTCTGAAAATATATATAATAATAATCTTGCATGTATTAGAGTTGCTAGCCAATGAGGTCTCATTGATTCGCCAACAAATATTACAGGCTATTTTCAATGTTTCTTTTTTACACATTCCGAAACTTGACTTTCAGACTCTATTGCTAGTTATCAAATACCCAATTCATACAACATGAATAAATCAAATTGTCACTCACCTGAAAGTTAAACCAAGCACTTTTTGGCAAATTTAAAGCTTGTTTTACAGAAAAAATCTGACTAAACAGGCCCCAGAGGAAGAAATCACTATAGTTATTTGGCTAAATGGATATGGTCTTCAAACAACTCCTTATGACTTCCTATTATAACAATAGATTAGTTTATCTCCCAGTCGTCATCAGAAACGTTTCCTTTTACAGGAGATATTGATTAACCCCGACAGCCCAAACAGAGCAAAGTGCAGAGACTTATAGACTGTGGATTGCTTAGCCTAAATGGGACATCTGCAGCATATCCCCTCCTCCCGAAGCTCAGGAATCATTCCAGAATTGGAATAGAAATAGTAAGAGACAGCAGTGGTGGGTAACTATGAGGAAACTGTGCGTTTTGGATGTAAAAATCTGTTGCACCTATGAACTCAGAGTAGACGTGACATGATGCGCAAAATGTGTTCAAGCTCAAGCCAGACAGAACCCCAGAACAAGAGGGAGGTGGGTATGAAGTAACTGTCTGAACGGCCTCCTTAAGTAACTGAAAATAAGCTAAAGTGAATTCAGGAAATTGTATGAAACAATAAAGTAAAAAATTGAATCATAAGAAAACAGT
This sequence comes from Dicrostonyx torquatus, assembly GCA_028555095.1. NCBI lineage: Eukaryota > Metazoa > Chordata > Mammalia > Rodentia > Cricetidae > Dicrostonyx > Dicrostonyx torquatus. Next base: position 7,566,637 of record JAQHUG010000068.1, on the reverse strand, counting down.
ATCTTACTTCAGGATACTTACATAGTCTTATGTGTACACATTTCAGGATAAAGTCTGTTCTAGGATGTGGGTCACAGGTGTGTTTTATACATTGCTAGTATTCCTTTGCATAGGAAGTGTGGATGCCCATGTCGTATAAGATGTGCAAACGAGTACAAGCTTCTTTCCTACGTGATCTTCAAATTATGTCACAAAGATGATAAATGTTCTATTGAATGTCATGTGCATCTAAATTACAAAATAGAATGCATGAAAATATAAAAATACTCCATACTTGAGTTTATGCATTTAGAGAAGATGGTCTCAGTTCCTAAAAACTTCCCCCTCACAGAAGTTGGAAAGATGGAAGAAAGTGGGGGCATAAGTTGATAATTATTCTCCTATGTTTAGAATATATTTCAGCTAACAAATGTGTATTCACTTTTAAAATACGATGAAATATGTTACTTTTGAGATCAAATTTTAATATATTAAAATGTTGATTATGTGACAATGTAATTTATTGTTTTTAGGTTTTAAATTTTACAAAAAATGAATCTACATCGTTTGCTTCCTCTTAGGCTTTGCAGTTGTAAAGAATATTATGTTATTGAGATTCAGCTGTGCTGCTTTATGTACCATTACTTCATCATAAAAATTGCATCAAAGACAAATAAGAAAATTGAATCATTAAAAAACTATTAGTAAAGGGAGAGCCTGCGGTTGTGGGAGGGTGGAGATGGAGGAAGGGTAGATATTGGAGAAGGAAATAAGGTATCTACATTAACGGGAGTCATTTTAAGATCTGCAAGAGACTTGTCTCTAGAGGGGATCCCAGGTATTCACAGGGAAGTCCTAGCTAGGTACTTGGGCAGCAGAGGAGTGGGTGCCTGGACTGAACTTGTCCCATAGTTACTTTGTTGAATATCTTAATCGTCACCATAGAAATTTCGCATGATGGATGGAGATAGAGCCAGAGACCCACATTCACATCAGAGCGGGGGACTGAGCTACCAAGGTCCAGTGGAAGAGCAGAGGGAGAGAGAGGATGAGCAAGGACGTCAGGACCGTGAGGGACTGGCCCACCAACAGAGACAGTGTGCTCGATCTATTGGGAGCTCATCATTAGCCAATAAAAGCAGCACATATACAGAACAGCATCCCACATCATTTCCCATTTTCTAACTAAATAAAAACAAAGGCTATAACTAATACAAGAAAAACTATAAATAATAAGTACAATAACTATATTCAACATATATAGGCAATAAATACATCAACAATGTTTAGTCCATTTGCATTTGAAAAATCCAGAGAAAATACTCCATATTTGTCCTATCTTGGTGGGTTTAAAGTCTTATATCCAATTCACGTTGATAACTTGCTTTCTGTGTCAGGTAAACAAGGAAAACTATAACTATAGCTTATAGACATCCCACATTACTCATTCACAGAGAATCTTCCTATTTTCCTAGTGTGCATCACTATAATGGGAGAAATTATTATATTATAGATCAAAAGTGTTTGGACATAACGAATTTATCATAATTCAACCTAAAACATCTATCTGAACTTTTAGTTGGAATCTTAACAGACTTCAACTGTTAAATTGACTGAACAATTCTCATGAAATCTATAGGAACTATGCAAACATTTTACATATATGAATCCAACAAATTCTTTGAATTAATTAGTTTTTGATTAAATGAGGAATAGATTACTGAATTTCCTAAATATATATATATATATATATATATATATATATATATATATATATTTCAAGATATGTTCACTAACTTCTTGTGTTTCACATTAACTTGAAAAGGAAGGCTTCAAACTCAAATTTATATTCAATCATCATTTTCAATAAATGTTAATTACATTATTTAAGTGAGTCTATCAATCATAGAAATTATATTTTATACTATATTAGCATAAAAAAGCAGACACCAGTAGAAAAACTATCATAGAGTTGTAATTTTACTCGAGATAACCTGTCTACCATTTGGGTAAATGGAATTGTGTCTCCAGTGGCCACATCCTCCAAACACATCTTTCCTTCATACTCAGGGCCAAACCACAGCCAGCAAACTATCAACAAATTCTACAGATAATCTCACGTTAATATTTTTCTCTTTTTATAATTGTTACACATGTGGTATTGAATAAATATATGTCTAGATACATCTTTTAACTTCTTAAAAATGGGCTATGCTTTATGTCTTTAGTAAGGTTTTACTTGGAATTAGTCCTATTTTAATATCACTGTTTCTATTACCAGATTAATGTGTGTGTTGATGTGTGAAGACTGCACTTAGGTGAGATAGTTAATCAGTCACCCACTAACTCACCCACTCATCAAAAAGTTAGCAGATATACATTATCACAAAATGTGGAGAATTTTTTATAAAAAATATTAAAAGCTAAGAACAAATGGATAGATTCCCATTATAAACTTCATCATAAAAATTGCATCAAAGACAAATAAGAAAATTGAATCATTAAAAAACTATTAGTAAAAGGAGAGCCTGGGGTTGTGGGAGGGTGGAGATGGAGGAAGGGTGGATATTGGAGAAGGGAATAAGGTATCTACATTAACGGGAGTCATTTTAAGATCTGCAAGAGACTTGTCTCTAGAGGGGATCCCAGGTATTCACAGGGAAGTCCTAGCTAGGTACTTGGGCAGCAGAGGAGTGGGTGCCTGGACTGAACTTGTCCCATAGTTACTTTGTTGAATATCTCAATCATCACCATAGAAATTTTGCATGATGGATGGAGATAGAGCCAGAGACCCACACTCACACCAGAGCAAGGGATTGTGCTACCAAGGTCCAGTGGAAGGGCAGAAGGAGGGAGAAGATGAGCAAGGATGACAGGATAGTGAGGGACTGGCCTATTAACAGAGACAGCAGGCTTGATCTATTGGGAGCTCATCAAATCCAGCTGGACCAGGACTGAATGAGCATATGACCTATCCGGACTCTCTGAATGTGACTGCCAATGGGGACTGACTGAGAAGCCAATGATAATGGCACTGGGACCTATCTCTTCTGCATGTATTGGCTTTTTGGGAACTTATTCTATATGGATGCACATCTTCTTAGACCGAGATGGAGGGGGGAGGGCCTTGGGCTTCCCATAGGGCAGGGTATCCTGCTCCATCTTAAGGAAGCAGGGGGAAGGAGGTGGGGTAGGTGGGGAACGGGAGGGCCGGGAACAAGGGGAGTAAATGTAAATTTTTCTTGTATAAAAAACGATGTTTACACAAAAAATGCCAAACATACCTAGTTTAGTTTCCTCAAATTCTAAGAAATTTTTATCTCTAATAAATATATCTGACATAAAACAATAAAATTATATAGAACATAATATCTTGCTTCATACATGGTGACTCTAATGACTGAAGAGAAATTGTATATTCTATTCAATTTTATAATAAATTTTAATGCAAAAAATTTTTTATATATTCCTTTCTACAGAAAAAACAGACCTTGTTATAAATAACATAAAATTAATTTAAAAGTTTGAAAATATAGCATCAATTTCAAGAAATTACTTGTCTACAGATTGGATAAAGTATATATTAAACACTGAACTTTGAAACTATTAGAAATGGTATAAAATGTTTAATAAAATCATTCGCAGATAAAAAACTGCAACTTCATATAGGCACAGCTTAAGGAAAGAGAAATAGGTGGGATATTTGGGTTTCTACATTCTCAAGGTGTTTTAATGTTATGTATAAAGGCCAAGCCACAAAAATTACTGAAAACCACTTCACGGGTGATATGGCTTATAAAGACTAGGGTCTCTTAGTGTTTCAAATTAACAAAAGTTCTTATGAAGTAGCTACCTGAGAAGCTTTTGTTTGCATGGAAGATAAAGGACTTAGTAGCTAGACAAATTTCATCTAGATAATGTGGAAGCTAAATTAAAACAAAATGGTAGTTAGCTACAGCAGGTTTCTTGCTATTCATATCTTATCTATTTCTACATATTTTCCTTCCCTTTATATGAAATTTCCTACAGTATGACCAATGTGCAAAATGCAGTACCACAGTTTCCCTAGAACTTATTCATCTTGCAAAATTTAAACTGTATTTTCTTCCATTTTAAAGGCTGAATTTAAGATGTATATCTCAATATACCCCTTCATCAGTTGATGATTTACAGGATGGTCATTTTGACTGCTGTATTTACCATGCATAGCTTACTATATATTGATTTCAACCCCTTTGTATAAATAACTATAAGCCTAGTTATTAGATCATAAGAAATTGTGAGATCCATCCTGTTAAAAATATTGGATGGAAAAAAAAAACTTTGCTACAACTTTGCATTTCCACTAATGTTATAAAAGAATTCTGACTTTGCACAAATTAACCCTTACAGTCCTTTGGTTTTCTTACTGATAGGTGCTAGATAGTATCTTACTGTAGATTGGATTTTCATGAAAAACACTGATGTTAAAAACATTTTGCTATGTGTGTTGAGTAGTGCTTATCATTTTAAGAAAATTTTCATTTAAGCACTTTGCCCACCTTAATTTTTTGCCATTCAATTTTAAGAGTTCCTTTATATATTTCAGATATTAAACTTTATCATACATATTTTGAGAATATTTTATTTCAATCCATTATTTGTCTTTTCCATTGTTGGGCAGAAGTCTTTTAGATGGACATAGTCACACTTACCTATTTTTAATTTTATTGCCGTATTCAAAGAATTGCCACTAAGATTGCTGTCATGAAATTCTCCTTTTCCTTCTATAAGTTCCATAGTTTATATTTATTTTTTGGTCCATTCCTGCCACTAGAAGAACACTTCTTAAGTCTGATTCATTTATAAATAATCAAAGTGCATTGATTATCACTGATGAGATTGTGAGTCAATAATTAGAGTAAGAAGAGAATGTGGGAAAGGGAACACTTATGCCACCTTTAAGGACTGATACCCTATGCTGTATTTTCCTGTAGAAGTGAGAAAAACTCCTTCACTTCTTCATTTCAATGTAACTACTTTCATTCATGACACCTCATAATTATGAAGTCAAATATCTTCCAACTATTTTATCTCTTCACTCTGTTAACTACCTTGGAATTTCAAGGTGACATATATAGATTATGTCATTCATATCTAAACAACTCAAAATTCAGAGATTTTAGAAAAGAAAAAACTCTGAGAACAATACTATTCATAGTGGTTTAGTATTCACTTTGAAGACTTCAAAGATTTTAGAGAAAAATTTAAAAAATCTTAGTTTCTGTAGAAAACTAAATAAAAGTAAATCTTACAAAAGAGGATAAGCTATAGATAAAATGTTAAATTTAAAGGCACGTTTTTATTTTTTTCAAGGAACTTAGATTTGAGAAGTGAAGGTGGCATGGCTTTCAAATATACAACTATAAAAAGCCAGATTGCTTTTTTAAACCACTTATTGATAACCATAATTGTGTGCTTAATTCTGTGTATTGCTTGTGTCAGACATAAATGCGTACATGTTCTATGCTTCTTCTTGTCTTATCTATCTGTTTCATTTTGTGTTTTTTTCTTGATAAGTTTTGCACAGGAGACATTATTAGGGAAGTCCTCTCTTCTTAAGTTTGTTCCAGGGATTTGCTTTATAGACAGTGTGTACAGAGGGAAGCTGTTTTATTGCTGAAATGCTGAGATAACGTGGACCACTCAAACACAAAATACCCAAGTCCCATCTGCAAGGTTTAGGAAGCAAGAAATGTTAGTATAGCCCCCAACTTCAAGCATCAACTGTTATCTCCATCTTTCAGATAAAATGAGGTTATTTCTCTCTTCCATATACACATGCTTACTTGATATTTAACTATATAATATTGCCTTTTCTAAAAGATGCATATTTAAAAACAAATGTATATTTTTCCATGGGAACATAACATCACAAGAAAAATAGGTACACAGGTGATTTTTATCTTAAAATCTGAGGTTCTGACTTGTTTTAACAATGTTTCTAATTAGTTGAGCATGATTTAAAAAATGAAGATGTAAAATTTTAAATGAATCATTAAAAATCATATAGAGGTCCTTTGGTCCCATAATTTGGCCTTTTTTTAAAATTTGGTTTTTTTTTTTTTGTTTGGCTTACTTAACTGCACTTGTCAAAGAAATGTGAAAGTTCTTGAAAGATTATCAGGGTCTAGCTCTCTTTTCTGGACAAACTTGGGTATCAAAAATATAAAAAGCTGTGAATTAAGGTTGAGATAGAAATCCCTGTAAAGCATCATGATGGAGCATTGACTGAAATGAAATATCTCAGTAGGGCACCCAGGTGAGTCATCAGGACCTTGGGAGCGCTATACTGAGCATTTTTTATAAGCGAGGTAATTGACAAAAAAAAGATCGAGGAGGATGGTGTCGATTCTCTCCTATTAAAAGATTTTTAGGGATTAAGTGTTGTTATTAAATTGAGCAGCATATCCACAGTAACACCGTCTTATACATAAATAAGTTATTCTCTTTATATCAGGAATGATGGTAAGGGAAGGGCCTAGTGTACAGTCATGCATGCCTTCTTATAGACAAATGCAGAACAGATGATTCTTTTAGACAACACTGAGGATTCCACAGATAAAGGAGAGAGGAAGAGACGTAATTGAAATTTCTGCCATTGCTGTCACTGAAGGAACTTCATCCAGGTAGAAGACCAAAATTCCTGACGTGGACAACCACAAAACAGAAGGTGCCAAATTCCAGGCAACATAATACTGAATTTGAATGTTGAGTCCTGGATGGTTAGTATGATAGAATTTCTGCTCTTTATTTTATTTGTTGGTAGATTAGAATCTGGTACAGATCTTAGTAGGGAAAGTAAATATTTCTTTTCTTTAATCCAACTTAATTTTCATTCAATTTAATAATTAATCAAAGCTGGGTGGTGTTGGCGCATGCCTTTAATTCCAGCACTTGGGAGGCAGAGGCAGGCGAGTTGAACTCACTCTCTGTGAGTTCAAGGCCAACCTGGTCTAAAAGAGCTAGTTCCAGGACAGGATTCAAAAGCTACAGAGAAACCCTGTCTCGAAAAATTCAATCATGATTTCTTTCTTTATCTTTCCATAGGATAATAAACACTGTTTCTGCCCAAAGATTTGCAATTCATTTGACCTTGGTGACCTGCAATACTCAGTGAGCATTTGTCCCTTTATTGTCAAAGATACAAAATCTACTTTAATCAGATGATTACAGCAGGCTCTCATTCCAGTCCCAGGCAATTAATGCTTATGGTTTTCTCTTTGTCTTTTCTCAGCTATGAAACAATTTCCCTTTTTGCTTTATCTTAACCTTTTATTCATTCTAAATACTTTTTTATACTTTGCGGTTGATGGGAAGCTCACGTGGAAACTTGATATCATCCGAACCCTTGATCTCAACTGGTGAGCTTCTGGTTACTGTGCTTGGATATTTTATACATAAACAACCAAGTAGATAAACAAGTTAGTAATGTATTCTATCTGTAGCCCTTCTGACCTAAGTAGAAAAAATTAAATTTTACTTGTTCCATGATGTAATTCACATGAGATGCAAAAACAAGCAAACACTAAAAGACATGTTTCATTGTGAAGCCTTTGCTGAGAAACAAAACAGAACAAAATCTCAAGAAGGTTTTGGATTTAATTACCTTAAAGATTCTTTCCAGGCATGAACTCACCTTGAGAGTTTGCTGTTCTAACTAATTGTATTTGCAAGCAAGAAATCAGAAGTAAAGCTACTTGGGAGGAGGAGGGTGAGAAGCAAGAACAGGGAAGAGGGAGGGCAGGGGAAGGGTAGGCTTATAAGGACAATATATAATGACATCTATGTATGGAAGTCACCTCAGGAAGCATTGTTCTGTGTGCTAACTAAAATCCAACATAAAAGAACACAGCAAAAAATGGGTATAGTTACAAAAATATTCACAAAGGCAAAAAGTCTTTAAAATGCAATGGAAAAAGTTATTACAAAATTACACAGTATTAATGAAAGATCTGAATTGAAGCCAAAATACACTATTAAAAAATCTCAAAAATCTCATTATGTATATGAAAGATTACCATGGTAAAGATGTGCTGGTACATATTTATCCAAAATTTTAAAGTATGCAACCCATGGGAGAGGGTATGTTTGTGTTTTTCCATAGACTGCCATGACGCTAGTGTGGATCCTGGTAAAAGAAGTATCCTTGGCCATTTGGATCATCCTGCTTCCATCAAGGAAAGAGTAGCCCAGGATGGGTAATTTATATACTCCCCTTTCTTGCTCTCATCCCCCCACCCAAACAAATTGATTTATTAAGGGCAAAGGCCTTTGATTCTTGCTTTTTTTTTTTAAAAAAAAAGTTTGGCATAATATAAAAAATGCTATTTGATCTTTCCTGGATGCTCACATATGCATTAATTGGTGAGGTGGTATTGTCAAACCTTATTCTCTTTAAATTTCTCATGCAGGGGATCCAACATCAGTGGGCAGCAACTAAGGTGACTCTTGACTCTTCAGATGTTAATGACACTTAGGTTACCTTCTTGCAGACCTCCGCAGGAGGTTATGCATGCCTGGTTATCTATAATTCAAAAGACTGCCCAGTTCCCCCAGCATGGCAGTTCTCCAGGAATGAATGTTCTTCAAGGGCTGGTAACAACAACAAGAAGTAAGAGTTTGTTTGGCAGGCCAGTCTAGGACAGACACAGGCCAACAGCTGAGCCCTCCTGAACCAGAATCAAGAAATATCACTACAGGTCCTGATTTTGCCTAGCCAGTGAGGGGCAGCCACACAATGTCAATGGATTGGAATGTCTGGGTGCTCGGAGGGGATATTTTTTTTCCTGTCATTAAATGAGTCTGCTGTATGCCTTCTACTTGACTCCCAATATCTGAGCCATTGATGCTGAGCCATCTCACCCCCTCACCTGAGGAAGATGTTAGGGCTCAGCTACACAGCCACATACAAATATCCTCAGAAAATTGCAGCACAGCATCACCGGTAGGGGCTCAAATTGTATATATAATGGTTCTTTTGTTAAAACAGCTAACCAAAACCACAACCCCATGAAGATGTATCTTACATTTTGTATGTAAAATTTGCACAACGTTACAAGACTAATTTCATGTGTTTGTCACATGCACGTGACTGTGTAGATACCACAATCATAAAATCAATCACCTATAAATGCTCCCCCAATTCCCTTGCAATCTTTTCTCAAGCTCCTCCTACCTTGAGAGCCAGAGATGTCCTTTCTAGCAGCAGAGCTTCATTTGTATCTCCAAGCCTTCTGTACAGCATTTCTTTCGTCTGGCTTATTTTTCTCAGCACAAGGAATTCATCAGAAGTGTTGTTTGAATTCTCTACTTTTTATTGCTGAGGACTACTCTGTTGTTTGAACACACTACAATTTGTCCACATATGGATAGACATTTGAATTGTTTTCTGGATTTTGAATATAAAAAGAATGAGTTTTATTGAAGAATTGTGAAAGTCTTTTATGGGTATGTTTTTAGTTCTCAATGTAATATCCATTACCTTAAAACATCTAGCGGTAAAAACAGGTGTGTAGGTTCCTGTAACGCAGGGAATTAAGACCAGCAACTAACAGATAGGTTCTCATGAATCTAAAAAGCTAAACCCAGCAAAGGAAACTGTCAATCTAGTGAGAAGGCAGCCCACATAATGGGAAAAAGATCTTTGCCAACTCACAAGTAACAAAAGATGATACAATGCTAGCCTCTGGACATGGTGCTATGTATGGTTACCATGGCAAGATCGCCATAAGACAAGACAAAAATTCCAACATGGATAAGGGAACAGTTCCCATTACTTCACCACTAACCAAGGAGCTAATAAAAATGATGAATAAAAAAAGGACTCCCAGTGAATGACCTGATGACCTCAATGCATATTTGCAGTACTAATTAGACTCCTTGTTTTATAAAGAAAGAAAGACAGGAAGTCAGGAGGGAAATGTATTGGGAAGAGCATGGATAGTTACACACAGGCTTGGAAGTTGATGTGACCAATATGAAAATCACTAAGAATAATAAAACTAAGTAAAATATTTCCCTAATGTGTTTTAAAATAACACATTAAATTGATGAAAGATAATTTAGAAAGACAGAACAAAATATGCACACAAAAAGAAACTGGAAAAACAGAAATAAATATAGGGTGAATATTTTTTAAAACTTTATCAAGCATTATTTTATAAAATGTTACTCATTATCATAGTCATAAAAAATCTAGAAAAGATAAATTTTTAGGAATATTAGTTTTAGGAATGTATTGGTTGAAAAATACTTCAAAAAGTAGAGAAATCAGAAAATATATTTAAAAAAACCATGAGTACAGAAATGCAAAGACAGCATAGAAAAGATAGGGAAATAAGAACAGACACAAGAATACAGAGTAGAAATTCCAGAAACCGAGGATATAAGAGGAATCAGACAATATAAAATAAAGATGAAAACATTTTTAGGCTATTTCACAACTGTATAAAAAAATGCATCAAGTGTCAGACCAATGAGGGAACATGAGGGCAGAGATTCCAGGCAGGAAACTAGAGGTAGAAATTAAGCATAGACCGTGGAAGAACACTGCATACTGAGTTTCTCCACATGGCTTTTGCCATCTTTTCTTACACAGCTGAGGACCCAGTGAAGGTACTTTTCACAGTGGACTGGGACTTCCAACAAGTATCCTTAGAAAAGACCCACAGACTCACTCTTCAGAATATCTAATAAAGGCATCTTCTCAACTGAGGTTCCTCACCCTAAAGAAAGCTAGCTTTTACCAAGTGGACAAAAACTAACCAAGACAGGTAATCACAGTTGAAACAATGTGGTTTTGTTTTGTTTTTTTTCTGAGGAAAGCAAAGCTTAGCAAGGCAGATAAAACAAAATCATGTAAGCATTGAGTTGAATTATTATTATGAGGGCAGTGGAAATGTGAGTTTAAGAATGTTCCTTGCTTCCTAATTTGTTTTTATTTCATTTATTTGGGATTATAACATAATTATATTACTTCTCCTTCCCTTTCCTATACATCAAACCTCTCATATACCCCGCCTTATTCTTCTTCAAATTCATGACTTGCTTTTATTTCATTAATTATTGTTGTATGAACATATATTTAGGTATGTACATATGTATTTCTAAATACAAACTGTTTGGTCTATAGAATGTTATTTGTATGTACGTTTTCAGGTCTGACCTATGTGTTGTCTATCAATTGATGTGCTTTTCCCTGGGAAAAACTGCATCTCTCACTCTCAGCATTCCTTGGTGCCTATAACTTTTTTCAAGTAGGATAAAGACCTTGTGGTCTTTCCCCTTTCCACTTTGGCGTGACTATTTTTGTACCCTTGCTCAATTAATGTTTTGATAGTCATTCTGGTGGGATATTATGGGTGTAATTTCTGATATTTCTAGTATATGCAAATTTCTTATTAAGAATTCATGCCAGGTAGTGTTGGCACACACCTTTAATCTCAGCACATGTGAGGTAGAGGCAGGCAGATCTCTGTGGGTTCGAGGCCAGCCTGGTCTCCACAGCTAGGGCTACATAAAGAAATAATGTCTCAACAACCCCCAAAAAATAGAAGAAAAGAAGAATTCTTCATTATTTTCTCCTACATTTCACCAATCCCAATTGCCAACATTTTCAGGTTACTGTCTCTGAACAATATGTCATTATTAAATTTTAAAAAGGCCTTGACTTTACTTTTTAAATAGCCAAATAGCTTTTAATTATTTTTAAAAAGAAAACAAAAACAGTGAAAATCAGAGCTTCTGTTTTCTTCCACTATATCTCTATTTTTTAAATCACAACAGTATCCATGTCAAGAAAGTGTTACATTTATGTAACTTTGTATCCATATATTTGTTATCCTGGTCTATAGTTAAACAACTTTTTGTGTTCAACAACTTTTCTTTTAACTATTAGAAATTTTGAATGTCATGCTGATTTTCTCCAAGAATCATATCTTTCTTATATCTGTACCTAATTCAATTTTGTTTGGAACTAATTTTAGTAAGAAAATCATAAGTTTACATTCATCTACCTTTAAAATTTACCATTGCCGTAATTCCACCAGAGGACTATTTATAACCTAATTATGTAAATTATTAGGTATGCAAATGTCAGCTCAGAAAAGGATTCTGTGTGACAAATGGTTGCAGGGTCACCTATTAACTGGATGAGAATGTAGCATCTGCCAGTGGCTATTAATAGCAGCATCTGTATGTCTGTTGCTATCATGGTAAGTGCTTAGTCTACAATAGAAGAATAGACATCTCAATCGACTTCAGAATTCAGCCACACTATTCATTTTCATAGAACTATGTCAAATAACAAACAAAGTTCTTGGTGATTACTTCCCATGTTTGACAAGTATAGGGAGTGGTGCCACGTTCACAAAGCTCACCTAAGTAAAATGATATCTTCATGTTCATTATTCTAACTTTTGCACATAATAATGTCTTGACTTATAATATAGAACTGGTTCAATACAAGGGATGTTATAATCATCTAATACTTAGTGTGCCCTTTTGGTATGCTGTGCAAGTTCTTAAAAGGGCATGGAATGCTTAACTCTGAGATCTCCAAACTAAGGTTTTTGGAAGCACATTGACAAGTTTACATAAGCACAAAGACAAATACACGCACACAAAACAAGCAAAAAAAAAACCCAGTAATTTTGATGTACAAAGAAAAAATTGCTGATATTATGAATTCAAGACTTATTGCTATGATACATGGAAATTTCAGAGAGTAAGTTAAATAAAATTTTAAATAATAATGCAAGTGGTATGCACTTGGTGATGATTTTAATACTTTGTTTACTATTCTCTAGAAAAGTATAGTGGATTCTTAACTCTCCTTTACTCCTCAATTCAGATAATTTTTCTTTAATCATAGTTTTTTGTGGGTTTGTGTGTGGGTTTGTATTTTTTTAATCATTTCTTTTCTTTTTTTTCCTGTCTTTTAAAAAATGTATTTGTTATTATATTATTATTGCTGTGTGTGTGTGAGTGTGTGTACATGTATGTGTGTGTGAGCATTCATGGAGATAGCATTCTAGACTCAGTTCTCTTCTTCGCCCACAGGAGTGCTTTGTTTTTTCTGACATACTGTGCACTCAGAAGAGTTGACCATGGGCTTCCTAGCTATTCATCTGCGTATTTAGGAACACTGGAATTACAGTAATACACAACCATAGCAAACCTTTAGCTTGAATTCTAATTCAACTCAAGTCATCGGCCTTGTATATGCAATTTTATACTCTAAGCCAGCTCACCTGCCTCTCTTTTCCTTTTTATAAAGGTTGGATACCTAGCTACTGAACTGTATTTACTATTTTTAATACTTGGCATTTTCTCTTTCAATCTCATTTTTCCATTTTTGTATTTTAACTTTGTCCTAAATTATGAATGGAAGTCTCTAAGATAACTCCCTTTGGTCCTACCTATTGGAAAAGATAGACTTACATATTTCAATTCCCTGAATTGTGATCTGGACATAATAACTTGCATTTGATAACCATAATGTGTCCCAAATAATGGAATAATGCTTGATCCTTCTGGGATTAAGTTATAAAGACATTTATCTGTCTCTCACTTTCCTTGATCTCCCTCACTCTCATAGTTCACTTGAGAGATTCACCCATCACCAAGAATCTCCTGCCAAAAACACAGAAAGCTTAAGGCCTGAAGTGTCATGTGAATAATCTTAGGGCCTGAAGTGTCACATGAATAAGCTTAAGGCCTGCAGTGGTCATGTGAATAAGCTTAGAAGTTGATCTTTTCTGCTTCAATCTTCAGATGACTTTGCCCATGGGCCTCCTGCATTTTGGTCTGTTGAGATTCCTTCAGCACGTAGGTAAGCTGCACATTTTGTGTCCTAGAGGTCCTTTGAGAAAATAGCAGTTCTTTGCTACACACTGCTGCTGTTCAGGAGAATTCATTTTATGAGTCAATATTTAATCCACTATTGTTTTTGATTTTATTAAGTATGGTACTTTTTATTTATTTTAAAGATTTGTATTGTTTTCAATATATGCTTGTGTGTTTGTTTGTGAAACTATATGGACATGAATTAGTGCTTGTAGAGGTCAGAAGATGGCCTCAGATCCCTTGATGGCTGGAGCTACAGATGGCTGTCCACACAATATGGATGCTCAGACCCAAATGCACGCACTCCACAAGAGCACCATGTACTCTTCACCACTGAAAAAGTTCTCTGCCCACCAGAACCCTGTAGATTTTAAATAGTAGTGTTAATTTCTGAAATTATTTTGCCTTTTATGTCTGATTGTTTTTCTTGAGCATGATTGTGTTATAAACAAACTTTTAAATTTGTCATCTATTTGCAGGTTGGAGGGTCTTCATTTTCTTCATTTCAGTTCTTTTCTTGCTTCAAGGCAGATTATAGTTTTAATCTGGTTTTTAGCGATGCACTTTTTCATGCTGTGTCTAAAGATACTTTGTAACTTATTATTTATTTCTTTAAAAATAAAATTATATATGATTGGACCTTGAAACTCATATAGCTTTTTTATATGAAATTAGATTTTCTGCAAAAAAGTAAATCTTTTTTAACAGAGTAATTTTTTCATATTTTTTATTTAGAAGTTTTTCCACTTTAAATAATAATCCCAGTTCTCTCTCCTTCCTCTTCTCCTGTCCTTCCCACTTCTCCCACCTCACCCCAATTCACTCCTCAAAGAGAGTAAAGTCTCCCTTGGAAAGTCAACACAGTCTGGCACACCAAGTTGAGGCAGGACCAAGCCCCTCCCCACTATAATCAAGACTGAGCATGGTATCCCACCATAGGGAATGGATTCAAAGAAGCCAGTTCATGCATCCAGGATAAGTTCTGGTCCCATTGCCAGGGACCTTCCAACAGATCAATCCCCATAACTCTCACCCACATCCAAGTGGCCTAGTTCAGTCCCATGCAGGTTCCCCAGCTGTCCCTCCAGAGTCAGTGAGCTCCACTAGCATGAATCAGCTGTCTCCGGTTTTCCCCATCATGATATTGATGCCCCCTTACTCATATGATTCCTCCTTCCTCTCTTCAACTGAACTCCAGGATCTTAGTCCAGTGCTTGGCTGTGGATCACTGCATCTACTTCCATCAGTTATTGGGTGTAGGTTCTATGATGACATTTAGAGTAGTCACTATCTGATTATAGGGGAAAGCCAGTTCGGGCACCCTCTCCACTATTGTTAGGAGTCTTAGCTGGGTCATCCTTGTGGATTCCTGAGAATTCCCCTAGCACCTGGTTTCTCCCTAACCCCATAATAGCTTTCTCTATCAAGATATCTCTTTAATTAATCTCAATCTCTCATGTTCCCATTCCCCAACCCCTCCCTTTTACCCAGGAGTGTTTAACTATTTTCCCCTTCCTGGAACCCTCCATGTGTGTCCCTTTTAGGGTCTTCCTCCTTTTTACCTAGTTTCTCTGGGGTTATAAATTGTACCCTGGCTATCCTTTGTTTTACATCTAATATTGACTTAGTAGTGAGTACCTGATGTGCTTGTCTTTCTGGATCTGAGTTACCTCACTCAGGATTTGAATTTTTTTTCTACTTCCAGCCATTTGCCTGCAGATTTCAAGATGTCACTATCTATTTTTTAACAGCTGAATACTACTCCATTATGTAAATGTACTACATTTTCTTTATCCACTTTTTGGTGAAAGACATCTAGGTTGTTTCCAGATTCTGGCTATTATGAATAATGCTGCTTGAACATAGTTGAGCAAATGTCCTTGTGGTATGGTTGTACATCCCTTAGGTATATGCCCAAGAGTGGTATTGCTGGGTGTTGAGGTAGATTGATTCCCAGTTTTGTGAGAAACCACCATACTGATTTCCAAAGTGGCTGGACGTACAAGTTTACACTACCACCAACAATGGAGGAGTGTTCTCCTTACTCCATATCCTCTCTTGGGGAAAAGATCAGAAAATGGAAAGTTCTCCCATGCTCATGGATCAGTATTATTAACATAGTAAAAATGGCAATATTACCAAAACCAATCTATAGATTCAATACAATTCCTATCAAAATTCTAACACGATTCTTCACAGACCTCGAAAGAACAATACTCAACTTAATATGTAAAAAAAATAAAAAAAACAAACCTGGATAGCTAAAACAATTCTGTATAATAAAGAAACTTCTGGAGGTATCACCATTCTAAGACTCCAGCTCTACTATAAAGCTATAGTAATAAGAACAGTTTGGTATTGACATAAAAACAGACATGGATTGTAACAATACATCTCAGCACTTTGTTTTTTTATGGAGAATATTCCACTTACAAGCCCATTAGATAAATCTAGTTTCCCTTGTTACTTATGTTAATAGGAGTCACATAAATTACCTTTTTTAGAAATAAAAATAAAAAGACAAAAGATTTCTTTTTTGTTCATTTCTCTAGACAAAAGGCTGTTTAAAAGAATTAGTAGTTTACACAACAAATGCAGCTCCTTAGATATTCTTTCAGTAGTAAAGTGACAGGGAAGTGGATACTCTAGTCAGATACCAAAGTCGAGATGATTAACATCCAGTTGGTACGTGACTCATCCTTGGAAGTGCTCTTCAGTCTACTGTCTTCCTTCTCTCCATGTGTTTACCATCTTCTGTTCGGAATACACAAGCACAATTTGTGGATCTCTTTGGAGCTGGCACGAATGAGAATTGGGGAATTTCTCCAGTGCAAATGAAAGACGACTTTAGGTGCAGGGCTGGCCTTTTAGCTGTGAACAGCACAAGGCTAGGCTGAGAGTTGAAATAGTAAATTAGCCTGTCAGTGTCTTCATTTAAAATGTTCCTTGGCAGTCATGCCTGTGTTACAAATGTGTGTATGGGTGAGTACAGCCTCAGACATAAGCATCTTTGTCCTTTAAAAAAGGCAAGAAAAATAAATAAATGAACAAATTTCAATAATGTATTTGAGATTTGGTTGCTAAAACAGTCACTTTGATATCGCTAAATGAAATGAAAGATCTCAAACTGCATTCCATTTGAAAAGTGTGGCTTTTCAGATATCAAGTAAACAACTGCATCCAGGAGAATTTTAAGTTTTAAATTGAACTCAGGCGGAGGAAAAGGAAAGCACAATAATGTGTAATTGATCAAGTTCTACTAGTTGTAACATGTTAAAATCTCCTTAGGATTTGTGTTTAAACAAATGTAAAAAGTCTGTGTTTACCCAATACTGACATCAATGATCTGACCTCAATATTATAAGCAATAAATTTTAAAAACTAATAAGAATCACTATAAAAATAAAGTATTGTTCATTATATAAGCTGAGGATTGGAAATCCAGAGTGGTCATTCTTGAAACACACAAACAACAAATCAACCTCAACAGGTTATATTTATATTTATATTTGTGTGTCTGTGTGTGTGAGAGTGTGTGTGTGTAAGTGTGAAACAATAATAAAAAAAAAAGAGTCTGTCAATTTGAGACTGGAACACCATTGTGGGGGGTTGGAAGGAAGAACCATGGGAAGGTTGGGTTAAAGGGAAGAAATAGAAGGGAGGAAAGAGATATAATTATATTTTGAATAAAATGTGCATTTTAATTTAAAACAATAAAACAAAAAGTGCAAATATTGCTAAACAGAAAAATTAATGTTTGTTTTTCAGAGTTTGACATAATATGAAGCTTCAATTATTATGAAATGATTATTTCAATAATCATTTGTATATATGAATAACTTCATGCTAAATATACATGCACACAAATATGTGGGTATATATGCCTTACAAATAATATGAGCTCAATGAGTATTTATGAAATTGTTTAATTTATAATAAGTATTTACTCAATAAAAATATTATTAGCAAAAGGGGGGCTCAAATCCTTATAGTAACAATAAAGTACAAGGAAAAACATGTTGCACATGAAAATATCCAGTAAAAACTGACCATTTATAAAAATTAGTCTCTATGTGTATAACTTCCAATCTTGATAATAGATCCCATCTCCCATATGCAGCACCGTCTCTGTAGTTCTATATCTCCTATAATGCTAGTGGATATCTACACAATATAAAAGGGATTCAAATTGGTTTAAGTGAAACATCAAATTGTAAGAAGATAAGGAAACTCATGAAACCTTCAAGTGGAATGTTGAATGCACCCATTGTCTTTATTTAATTACAGAGCCACTGGAAACTCAAATGAGGTAGAACTCTAACTTAACTAACAACTGCAGAAAAAAGCAACTGACATTGATGCTGAGGTAGCAGGTGCTTCAAAGGAGTGGTTTTTAAATCACAGTATCAAAGAAAACTGACAAAGTCTTTGAATGCTTTAACAAAAATATTTCTTTTTAATGCTATGAAAGGAGAAAAGGCTTTTTATTTCTTTTTATACATGCTACAAATTAGATCGTGGCTACATTTAGACACTGGCCTTCTTTAAATAAAACATCAACATATTGAGTTTTGATATTTGTTCTCACATTAAAAATGCAATCTCAATATTTTTGTCAAGGTCATTAAACTCTACTGTTTTATGTTTTACTGGGTTCATGGTAGGAAATCTTTTCCCAATAACTCTTTTTTATATACCAAGGACTTCTCATATTCTTCCTAGTGTTGGCTGAGAAGTAGCTGTGTTTATCAAAGTGAACATCTCATTTAATGTTACTTGGAAGATATTGTACCAAATAATATCAAATTTCTCTCAAAATAATGCCTTTAAGTCATAAATTACAAACAGTTATTTTACTCTGCCTCTTCTCACTTATGCTATTTCTCTATGTTCCTACATCTTCTGCTCATGCTTGAACTGTATGTTTGATGGGCATGAAAAAGCTACCAGTCATCTGAACATGATGCTGTTGAGAAATAAAGCACTTGCTAACTTTCAATAACCATTCCTACTTTCACTAGAAACACTCAACATTTTTGCATTAAAATTTTGGTACATGATTTTGATGTGGAAAAACAAGCTTACCGGGTAATCCGTTTATTCAATAAAAAGTCTTAAAGTAGCTTTAGCAATATTAAAAATACTTACATATGTACATCCCTACTCAGTCAGATTGTGAACCACTTGCAATCAACTTCATTGTTGATTGTTTTAATGTGCATCATCCAAATATCAACTCTGAATGGTGTGATATGATGCTGTCTCACTGCTGGCTGTTGCTCACCACTCTTATTATCTATCAGGTACTGTAAGCCCAGTTTTCTAAATTGTAGGAAGCCAGGCATATTGTATCATCTTTTAGCCTCTCAAACATAGAAGAAGAAAGCATAGATATTCCATCCACCACAATCTACCTTGCTAGTTCACTAGATAAACATTTGGCATCCCAGTCTAGGTGGCTCACTCACATTCATAAGAAATTGACAAGAGTTAGCTTAGAGCCATGAGAGTAGCAACTGATGAACTGTTCCCTCCCCAGATCAGCAAACATTGATCTGATTGAGGGCAAGAGAACATTGGCATCTAGCCAGAGGGAATACTGATGAGAAAGTAATTCTGACAGGAGTAGAGACCTTTCATTCCTAAAAGCATTTAACTTAAAGATAACACCCAGAGCAGGAGACATTGACTATGGCTTATAAACTTACCCATTCCTCCCTCTCATCTTGTACCATGAAATCATATTGACCACGCTTTTCCAGAAATCAGAAATCAAAGAGATTCTCTCCATGCAGTCCACAAATCTCAAGCCCTCAAAATAAAAATCATAATATGGAGCGAATCTGTAAGAATAGAAAATAAACTGCCATGTGTGGCTCACCTCTTCTCTCACTCCAGAAAAAAAAATTTAACTCCTCATAGCAAATGAACAGAACCTTAGATGGCTTGGATGTGGTTATACTTCAAAGTAAACTCTTACCAAAAGACAAATTCTTTGAGACTGGAAAAAGTATTACCTGTCTTCAAATTCTGTTAACTTTCTCTTTAGTGCTCATTTCTAAACAATTACAATATATACCAATTTTGACTTTTTTTTTGGATTTTCGGGACAGAATTTCTCTGTGGCTTTGGTGCCTGTCCTGGAACTAGCTCTTGTAGACCAGGCTGGCCTCGAACTCACAGAGATCAGCCTGACTCTGCCTCCCGAGTGATGGGATTAAAGGCGTGCGCCACCACTGCCCGGCTCCAATTTTGACTTTTAAGTGATGTAATCAACATTAAAACTTGATCCTCAGACTCAATACAAAGATCTTTTCTTTAAATCATATGAAAGTGGACATGGTAACAATCCTAGCACTCAGAAGGCAGAGACGGGGAACTTAGTTTGACGCCAGTCTGACACATAGAACAAGAGATTCTGTACCACGTACGCTCACAAAAATTGCTGATTCATAGACTCAGAATGATGTCTAAAAGATGACATGAGTAATGGGCTCTGACACTGATGTCTAGGTGCTCTTGGGAAGTTTTAAAAAAATCAGTTCCAATTGAAACTAAACAAAGCACTACAATTATCATTTAGTAACAGTCACAAATGACACACTTTGCTCTATAATGAAATAGTTATACTACAAAAATAAATGAACAAACAAAGTCTTCAAATCCAAACAGAACAAATGATAGAAGAGAAGAAACTCTCATAACCTCCTGAGTACAGTAACTGCCTCTATGGAGCAGGCTACCCACATATTATCCAGGAAGACACATATCTGGACTCTGGTGGAGCTGTGAGCTGTTCTGCAAATTCAGAGCTTGTCCTGCAAACTCTGCCTCCTCTGTAGGGACATAAGAATGAATCAATGAAGCAGTGGCATCACTCAAAATAAGAATGCTTTCAAAAGGGGCAGTATTATTGAAAATACACTAAGGGCACCCACAATCAGGTACTCAAGGATTATTGCAAAGAGGTAATCATCCATCTAGTTTGATCTGAGTTTTCTTTATTTTTTAATTTTGAACATTTATTAATTTCTTCTGTTTTCTTCTTGCACACTTGTTTTTTCTTGAATTTTTTATTTTGATTCCTTTAGATTTCAATTTACGTTCCATCTGCAGTTCTCTCCTCCACACCTCCTTTTAACCCAGCCCCGCTTCTCCTTGACCTGAATTTGCAGAGTCCATTTTTCTTCTTGTCTTTTTCATTGTTTTGAGATGATGAACAGGATACCAGGGTAAGAACTTAAGCCCTCCTCTCAATCTTATAACATATATAGAAAATAAAAAAGAACCTTTAGCTTCTATGACCTATGCTTATAAAGTTTTGTCTCCTAAGAAACTCTATACTGAGAATTTACCCCTATAAAGGAATATCTTAATTTTATGAGACCAGTCCCTTGAATACTTAAAGAATTTAAGAAACTAGACATCAAAATACAAAATAAACCAACTAAAAAATGGGATGCAGAGCTAAACAGAGAATTCTCAGCAGAAGAATCTGAAATGACCAAAAGACATAGAAGGAATTGCTCAGCGTCCTTAATTATCAAGGAGATACAAATCAAAATGACTCTGATATACTGTCTTAGACCTGTCAGATGACTAAGATCAAAAATACTGAGGACAGCTTATGTTGGAGAGGATG
Organism: Dicrostonyx torquatus; assembly: GCA_028555095.1. Lineage (NCBI taxonomy): Eukaryota > Metazoa > Chordata > Mammalia > Rodentia > Cricetidae > Dicrostonyx > Dicrostonyx torquatus. The sequence continues at coordinate 7,545,129 of JAQHUG010000068.1, read as the reverse complement.
TGGAGTTAGGGGACCACTCTTCCACTGCTGATGAGAGTGTAAACTTGTACAGCCACTTTGAAAATCAGTATGGCAATTTCTCAGAAAATTGGAAATCAATCTACCTTATGATCCAGCTATACCACACTTGGGCATATATGAAAAGGATACTCAAACATACTACAAGAATATTTATTCAACAATATTTATAGCAGCATTATTCATAATAGCCAGAACTTGGAAATAACTTAAATGTTCCTCTAATGAAGAATGGATAAAGAATATATGGTACATTTATACAAAGGACTGTTACTCAGCTGTATAAAAAAAATGACACCATAAATTTTGCAGGCAAATGGATGGAATTAGAGAAAAACATCATGAGACAGGTAATCCAGACTCAGAAAGACAAACACCACGTGTACTCACTTATAAGCAGATATTAGATGTAAAACAAAGGGTAAACAGACCACAATCCACAGCTAGGTTAAAAGAAGAACCTAAGAAGGGACACATGGATCACCCAGGGAAGGGGAATTAGATGAGATCTCCTAGGTAAACTGAGATGAAGGGAAGTGTTTATGGAGAGAGGTGGGAGATGAGAACATTAGGAAGCAGGATGGTTGAGGAGGGAGATGGACAGATTGGGAAAGAATTGTAAGAGAGATCTTGACAGAGAGCCGCTATGGGGTTTGAGAGAAACCTGGTGCTAGGGAAATTCCCAAGGATTCACAAGGATTAGTCCCAGCTAAGACTCCTAGCAATAGTGGAGAGGGATCCTGAACTGGCCTTCTCCTATAATCAGATTGGTGAATACCCCAACTATCATCATAAAGCCTTCACTCAGTAACTAATGGAAGCAGATGCAGAGATCCAAGCACCAAGGCCGAGCTCTAGGAATCCAGTCGAAGAGAGGGAGAAGGGAGTATATGAACAAAGGAGGTCAAGAACATGATGGAAAAATCTACAGAGACAGCTGAACCAAGCTCGTAGAAACTCATGAACTCTAGACCAACAGCTGTGGAGCCTCTATGAAAACTACTTAGGTACTCCATCTGTGTGAGACAGTGATCAAGCTTGGACTATCTGTGAGACACGTGGCAGTAGGACCAGGATCAATCCCTGGTACATGAGCTAGCTCAATGGAGTCCATTCGCTATGGTGGGATGCCATGCCCTGCCGTAATTTAGTGAGGAGGGGCTTGGTCCTGCTGCAAAACTTAATATTACAGGCTTTGTTGATCTCCCATGGGAGTCCTTACCCCTTGGGAGGAGTGATGAGGGGTGGGCTGAGGTGGAGGGTAGGGCAAGTACTGTGGATGGAAAGTAAAATAAAATTTAAAAAAATTAAAAATAAAAATTACATAATCCAGCTTACATGTAAGCATATTTTGTACGAATCTCCTTCTTGATGTCTTAGCAGTCACAGGAGGAAAGGGAGTAGGATAAAGGCAAACAGAAGGCTGCAGACATGTACCATAATAAAATCTTTACTAGAACTGGAGCTATTCAGCCTGGTATCTTCTGAAATACTAATGCCATATGGAGCAGTTATACTGGGCAAAGTAATATATTACTCCTGGAATATATTATCTCTTTTATTAACACATTTTAATACTTTTAAGGCTGTTTGAGCGCATCAGGTGAATGAATTACACAGCCATATTCGGTCACTGATAAGTTACATGCAGTATTAAGTACATTAACGCAGTGGCCATTTATTTACACAGTTATGTTCCCAATACTCTCTATTTTCACCACTAAAAGTGTGGCTGCATCGAGAACTAGAAATGTTGATCTCAGGAGATCTACCATGTGAAATGTGATCTCTCAAATCTACTGAGAACAAATCTGTATTTTAACAGGGTCTCCAGGCAAATCAGATGCACTTGGAAACTTGAGTACTACCAGCCAAAATCTCCAGTTGTCTGTGTGATCGAACAAGGATCAGTGTTATTTGGCCAGCTCTGTGGATCTGAGCTCTATTCTCATGACCTACAATGGTAGAGAGACCAGATGCCTGTATATTTCCTCTGAAATCCACAGGTGCACCATGATATGTAGGTACACACACTTACATGCACACCCAAATAAATAAACCTATTTTAAAAATAGATATAAATTTTTAAAAGAAGGTTGTGAGTTTGTATGAAACTACAAGATTCAGTAAATCTTGCCTTCCTCTGGGCAGAATAATAGCATTTGTTACATTAATTTTCTGAAACTCTCTTAAATTTCTCCTCATAATAATCAATTCTTAACAGTAATTTTGATTCATTTAAACTAATCACTATTAGATCTCGTGGAAACATAGTGATTTAATGTTCTCATTCTAGATGAGATGTTTTGAGCAGAAGTGATTAGACTCTATGTGACCAAAGTTCCCCACTGACTACACAATATGTCTTGCGTTCCCTTTTCTTCAAAGACACAAATTCATTTTGCTCAGTCTGGGCTGAAACTAATTTGCAATTCCTAGGGGTGGCCAACACACACAGCTTAATATTTGGATCATATCTTCAAGTTATGGAACACACATCCTGATAAACTTCAGTTTGATCAGAATATTATACTTTAGAAGGCATTAGAGGAGCAGACCACAGTTTCATTAAACAGACATGACACAACAAGAAGACATAAACAGCTTTATGTTTAGTTTTTCTCCTGAAAAATCTGATCCAATTAATTTTCCTGTCTTAAGTCATTCCCTAGGCTCTGCGCAAATTAGGAGTGTCTGAGTAGAAATTAAACAAGGTGAAATTCTAACAAACGGCAGCTACATCAGCAGATTCTGCATATTGAGTGGAAAATTTCTTCCAACCCTAGACTCCCCCCCATCTAATTGGATATAAATTTCAGCCTATTTATGCTAGAACTATGAAGAGATGGCTGTGGGAGCGTAGCATGAACCTCGGGTACATTGTAATCAGTTTCTGATTAATTTGTTTCCATGGGAGGTAATGACTTTAGAAAACTGTGGCAATACAAGGTGAGCAGGGCAATAAGATGTGGCAGGGAAATGTGTCTTTTAAGCCTTTGTGTGAAATGAGCCGGAAGTAGGAGATGCAGGGATCTGCATAGCTTTGGGGGAAGGAGGGCTGGACTGCTACTCAGAGCAATTGTCATTTTCACTCTAGACAACAGAAGAATGGGGAGAGAAACTAAGCTCCAGACAATTGTCAACAGCTGGGGGGGGGGTAAATTTTTTTTTTCTGAATGAATTACTTACTACACCTTCACATCTGTGTTCTCTGTAATGTACCTTGTCATGAATAAATACATTTGCAAAATGCCAACCTTAGTGCCAGAGATAATAGAATCAGCTAGTTTGAGGGCCAGACCTGTTTTACATCAGCTCATGCAAGTATTTATCAGGTCCTATGTCTCTCCGCATTTAATACTACATGACCGTTGATCCATTTCCCACTTTCTACAGGAATCCTCCATGCTATAAGTCAAACAAAACATACATTGCTACCGCTATACTGATTATGACAGTTTGAGAGTGGCCATATCGGTGATGCCCTCAGCATAAGTCTCTATGGAAGTATTTCTTGTGATGATTCATTTCAGCTAAGAACGTATAGGCTGTTTGCCTGAATGTACTCTTTATGGCTATGCACATATAGTCACTTCCTTACAGACAAAGGGTGGCCCTAGTGTAAGTGTCTGGTGATGATGGGATGAACCTTTGCAGTTACTGAAAACACCAAAAGGCCTAAAAATTTCTGAAAGTTTCCACTTTCCACTGCCTGCCGATTATGGAGCAGTTGAAGCATTCTAGGTCAAGCTCACTCTAATTAGCTTGCTTTCATAGGCCATAAAAACACTTAAGTGTTTTTGCCTCTGGCAGAAATTAACAGAAAACAAATTAGACAAGTAGGCTTCAAACTTTACTTCTGTCTACCACATCTTTACAGAATGTTCTCAATTCCTTCAGTCTTTTCACCTTGAAAATGCCTAGCTCATCCTGTTACCATACTGATAAAATGGGCTAAAACAGATGCAGAATGTTGCCCAGAACAGAATAATGTTTTCAATAAATGCCACTTACTGTCCTTTTTTATTTGAAGAAGCGATCTCTGTATTTCCTAATGGTCAAAAAAGCCTTAAAATGTAGGCATAGAAATACCTACAGTTTATACATTGCCTACTAAAATATAAAAAAGGTGCAATAAGTATACGCGGATGCCATCCGTGATGCATAACTCTGAAACCTTATGATATCTGATTTGTGATTCTAAATGTAATTGAGAAGTGAAGTATTACCCAAACTCAACATATGTTTTTATCTTTGTTATATGTCCCCTGTCTGTCAGTTTATGTATATAGTGTTTCATGCCCTTTGGGACTGTGAATGTTTCTGGAGAACAGAATTCAATTTTCACCTGGAATATTTAATAAAATGATTCATTTAGTCCATCTTCAGCAACTGCTTTCTGAAATATATGGATGTAATAATATCCCGTCCCCATTACAGTACTGCATATACTCATAAGCACAGCAAATCCTGGCCCAACACTGCTTGCATATCTGTGGTGTTCTAATGACCTTCCTGAATGTACCTATAAAGACATAACGGTAATCACCATGAATGTTGTAATGTTGATATTGCGGGTGACAGAAAGCTAGCTTCTCCCTGAGCTCTTCGGAGGCTGCTTTACCTACTTCTCCCACATTTCTCACGTGTATCTACAACCCAGTAGCTAACCAGTTTATGTTTTTGGCGCTAATGCTTGCATTTATTCTGCTTGACCAGTTCCTAGGTTGTACGTATTATTGAAGTCTTTCCTCTCTTTATTATCTCTGCCTACAGTCTTGTCTTTTTTTGCTCATTGGTATAGCGTAGAGCCGCCCTAAATAGTAAACTGCTACCTGCCCATTCCCGTAACTGCTTGGATTTTTGCTGGTCCCATTCCCATTTGCTTCCTGCTGGTCTTTGAAAACCATGATATTGACACAGCCAGTGGATAGTCTCCTCTTTTGTTTTGTTTGTTTGTTTTGTTTTTTAATATTTTTATTCATTTTTACATATCAACCACAATTCCCCTCCTGTCCTCCTCCTGCTTCCCCCATTCAACTCCTCAGAAAGTGTAAGGCCTCCCATGGGGAGTCAACAAAGCCTGGCTGTTCAGTTGAGGCAGGATCAAAACCTTTCCCCCTACATCAAGGCTGAGCAAGGCATTCCACCATAGGGAATGAGCTCCAAAAGCCAGTTCATGCACTAGGATAGATCCTGGTCCCACTATCAGGGATCTTTCAAACCTGGATAATCTCTTTTTCAGTCATTAGCTTATGACTTTGTCACTTTCAGTCCTCTCCACACACAGTGGACAGTGGTCCCCCTCTTTGTTTGCTTGCTTGTTTGTTTTGAGCATGTGTTCTGATTTCTGTTTATTGTTAGCATCACTGTACCAATTTCCATGAAGAAGGATACAAAGAAGAGAGGTTATCATTGTTATAAAAAATTAAAAATGCTGCAGGACCCCCGGCAGCACTAGGCAGCAGAGATGCTGTAGGTTCCCAAGCAGTGGTAGCAGGCCATGTGGCAGCAGGCGGCAGGCCCTAAGAGCAGCCAGTCCCAGTCAGAGATGGCTGCCAGTCCCCGAGCGGTGGCTGGTCCCAGGCAGGGAGATGTGGCGGGTGGGCAGGAGCCAGAGACATGGATAGGCACGCCATGTAGACTAAAGTTAAACGTTTGTTAGGGTTATGGAGAGGAAAGGGGAGAAAAAGAGAGACAGAGAGAGAGAAGGAGAAAGAGAGGAGATACAGAAGAGACAGATAGAAGTGTGGGGGGGTGAGAAGTGGGGAGAGAGACAGAAGCTGCCTCTCCTAGAGGAAGACAGGAAAGAGAGAACTCTCAGGCCAGAAGCTGAAGATCAGCCTGCCTCAGCAGATGGGGAGGGACTGGGTGTGACTTTTCTCTTAAAGTGCCAGAACCACAACAATCATTATTATCATTAGTGTGATAGTCCCATCTTACTAGGCATTCTACTCTTCAAGTTCTAGATACTTTTTGTATGTATGTTTGTTTGGTTTTGTTTTTTGAGACAGGGTTTCCCTGGAACTAGCTCTTGTAGACCAGTCTGGCATTGAACTCACAGAGATCCACATGCCTCTGTCTCCTGCCTGGCAGTACTAGATGCTTTTGAAAAAGAAGACAAACTGGTTCAAAAAGGAAGGGCAAATATGTTGACTCTACTTCATCCTTTCCAGAATCCACCACAATGCAGAGCAGGAGAGATCACAGACCTGTAAGTGAGTCAGAGAGAAGCAGTTCAGAATAGGACAGCTTTGTTAATTTTTTCAAGGAAATGAAAATATGAAGTTCTATGAGGGAGAAAAGGTAAGAATAATGAGACCAGTGTAAGACCCAGGGCTGAATGCCTTCCGTCCAACTCTAAATCTGCAAATCCAGCTGATTCCTAAGAGTGTGAATTGCCCATGTCTGTTTGAGCACTTTCCTGTACCTTCTTTTGGGATCCCTTTAGGTTTCTATACTTTTTCATTCATCATGATTCTAATTATTTTAAACAACTTTTCAAATTTGATGATTAATTCAGTTCTCCATTGTGAGTCACTATCCCCACCGTTAGATGATAGGTAGCCACATGTTCCTCGTGACTCCATCCAGTTTCTCTGACACGTGAATGTTATAAAGGCCTCTGGTTTTTCCTATAGTCTACTGGTTTCTATTTAATTGTAACGCAGCAAATGTGACCTTTCTCAGTTTCTTGTATTTACTGTGGATTTGTCCAGATTTTAAAATTTATATTAACTAATATACTTACTTATGATTATATACTTTCTACCTATTCTTTAGGTTATGAGAAAAGTCTGCCAAACCTTGGTTTCTAAGCATTTTTATGGTTCAACTGTTAGGCAAAGAAATGTTGAAAGAAGTTATCAGTAGACAAATGTTATACGAATTTTTCTTTTACTTTCACTATATTTACCTGGAAACTTACTGGTAATCTCAGTTAGCTTTGAAACATGTCTCTAGGTCTTACACTCGAAGACTTAGAGGCAGCTTTCCTTAGTAAACTCGGTCCAGGAATCCACAGTTTTAGCTGAAGCAAGCTATGCATCCAGAAGACTTAGATGCAGCTTTCCTTAGTAAACTCGGTCCTGGAATCCACAGTTTTAGCTGAAGCAAGCTATGCATCCAGGCAGTGTCTCCAGGGATAGCCGGCCGACCAGGAACAGATGCTGTTGACTTCTTAACTGTTCAGCAGATGCTGTCAAATACCTTAAATATGCTTCAGTTATTTTATCAGAAGGAGAGACCAAAGAAATATAATAGGAAATCCGGAAATAGCTCAAAAGACATATGGCAATTTGATATGCTAAAGGTAGCACCTCAAATTTAGGAGAAGGAAGGAAGAGAACATTTTTAAGAAATTATATTAGGACAAACAGTCATTTGAGAGAAAAAGATAAAGTTGGATTCATACCTCACACATTATATCATGCATGAGATGAATGCAAATTGATCAACATCTGAATATAAAAATAAAATAGTACACATAGTAAAACATCAGTGTGAGAAAATCTTAGATTTGATCAAGAAGTAAGTACAAGAACTGGAAAGTCTAATCATTCTAGTTTATATTCCGCTAAACATTACTTGAGGAAATTAACTTTCCAAGATTAAAAAACAAAACAAACAAACAAACAAAAAAAACAGGCTGAGTCAACATAAGCAAGGGAAGGAACAGTTAGAAAAGAAGGCTTAACTAGTTAAGGCAGATGCATGTTATGAGCCATGACCTTCACTCTAAGCCAGTGATTCTCAACCTTCCTAATACTTCAACCCGTGGTGTGGTGACCCCTCAACCATAAAATTATTTCCTTACTACTTCATAGCTATAATTTTACTACAGGTATGAATTATAATTGTAAATATCTGATATGCAAGGCATCTAATATATGAGTCCTGTGAAAATGTCATTTGACCCCCAAAGGGGTCATGACCCACAGGTTGAGAACCTCTATTCCAAGCAAAGTGAGAAGTCACATTAGTTTTAAGTAGCAGAGAGATTGGAGATGGGTGAACCCATAGTTTTGCTATTATTAGTCCTCTTTTTTATAAGGCAAAATCCAAGTCTATAGCTTCCTGGTCCTTAAAATATCTAAAGACACACACACACACAGAGAGAGAGAGAGAGAGAGAGAGAGAGAGAGAGAGAGAGAGAGAGAGACTCAAAACCATTGGTTTAAATGGCAGAGATGTCTAGATTACAATCTGTCTTTGACACATGATAGTTCTGTGACTGTAAACAGCGCACATGCTCTAAATGTCAGCACTCTCATCTATTAGACACTGACTACAACAATCATGCTAAACTTTCTAGAGTGCTGGTATAATTAAATGATCGTGTTGCAGAAGCACCTAAAATTAGATGCCCACTGGTGGTTTCTTCCCTTTCCTGCTCTTTCCTTTCAAGCTTGTCTCAAAGGCTTCACTACCTCTACTTAGAGTTGTTTTATGTATGATGACAGAGGTGACTTAAGTGACAATTACTCTCTTCCAAGACGGCAGGATGTTCTCTTCTCAGAATCTGCACTGTTATCTTGACTGTTCGCTGGCAATATCTAGTCCTTTTAATTAGCTCACACAGTGTTCAAAGTCTCCCCTATACCTAGTATTAGAGATACTGGATATGGATGGAATCTCTTCCCATATTGTAGTACTCTTGCATAAAATCTTGCACACTTAACTGTCATTTGCAACATTTCTTTGACAGTGGCTAACATCTTGCCAAGGTCTGATCCCACTTTGAGGCCCATAATTCAGACTAAGAGTCTAAGAATAAAATTAAAAGTAGTGTAGTGTATTCTTAAATATTTTAGAGGCATTTCACTTCTATTTAATAAGTAAAGCTTATCTGAAGATCACAGAATAAAACAGCCCCACCAGTCAGCCTTACAGACCAGGCAGTTGTGGCATACACCTTGAATCACAATAGTCACACTGGTTACCAAAAAAACCAGACAGTGCCTGCCTTTAATCCCAGCCCTAGAGAGGAATATACAATGGGAGAAGACAACTCTCAGACACAGTCTCATTATGAAATTCCTATAGGTGAGGTGACAATTTTTGCTTTTCTGACCTTCAGGTTGAACCTCAATTTCTCTCTTTGAGTTTTTATTAATCATGGTTCAACCTATAATATTTTTCTACCCAGACTGAGGGCTAAGATACGGGATGAAAAACCTAGATAAAAAAATCTTAGGAAAGCTTGCTCTTACATTTCCCTCACCTATGGAGCACTGCTAAGAGTTTTTCACTTAATCAGTTGCTTCATGTGTGGGAAAAACATGTGAAAGATCATGTACCTCTGTTATCTCCAAAGATTCCCAGTAAGGCTCCCATGGTTTCTATCTTTTCCATAGCTCCTTTCAAGCCATATCAATGGTAACCAGGCACACTCAAGGAACAACTGGTTGTGGGCCTCCTGTTCATAGCATCTCTTTGATATTAGCACTGAGGTAAAAGATCCCAGATGCCAAGAAAACATTTATAGACAGAAGGTTGCCCCTAGTTTTCATTTGCATCTCTTTGTTCTCATCATCAAAGGCAGCAATTTAATACTTGCCATAAAGGATTCTTCCAGGGGCTCATTATGTGTCTCTTCCCAGGATAGCATCATAGCTGACATTTCCCTTGCTAGCCTGTAAATGTTCTGATTAATGCACTGCCCTAGGCAAGTCATCTATTCAGCCCCTGGTGAAACGTACGTGACTTTCGATTTTCTTTACATGCTTTACATGATGGGATCTTGAGACAGATTTCAGTTTTGTGCTTATATAAGTGACACAGGGTAGGCAGAATAATGAACCTTCTTAATCAAGCCTGGCATAGTATTTGATTACATGTACTTTCCCACAAGAAAAGTAACATTATCCATATCTATCTCTTTTTGGTGTTTTTGTTTGGTTTTGGTTTTGGTTTTCTTGTTTTTTTTCTTGTTTCTAGAGACAGGGTTTCTCTGTGGCTTTAGAATCTGTCCTGGAACTAGCTCTTGTAAACCAGACTGGCCTTGAACTCACAGAGATCCACCTGCTTCTGCCTCACAAGTGCTGGGATTAAAGTGTGTGCCACCACGGCCTGGCTAATATTTATTTTAAGATTGTTGAGGAAATCATAGAGTGATTAATGCTTATCTAGCATTATACTGCTCTGATCAGTAGAATTAGAAATCTGCGGCAAATTTGTTGGTCAGAAGAAGGCGGAAAACTTTGGCCTCAAATTAAAGAAGAGAGTTAAAGTTAAAATGTATGGAAGGACCTTTTCTGACAGAAGGCAAGGTGACAACACAGGGAATTCCTGAGTGAAAAATTCATGGTATTTACTACCAATTCTAAAGCTATTTGATTTCTTTATTAGAAATCACCCCTTCACAATAGCAAAATAAACAGAAGTAATAGTTTACTGCTGGAATTCTAACTTTCCTGCAGTACATTTCGAATAGAACTTTAAAAAGATGTCCAATATTCTTTTCACAGTGATCCACAGTTACCCTTCCTTAAGAGAATGATGAGGATTCCTGCTTCCCTCCATGGGGAACCCACAGCAGGATATGTTTAGACCTTTTTCAATCTAAGTGGAAATGTGAAGACACTGGTTGGAGTCTACATTGCATTAATGATGTGTTAGTGAACAGACTTTCTACATTGAAGAGGCAGCTGGAGAGGACAACAACAGATTCGCTTCTCACTAAGTTCCTCCAAATCCGATCCCCCAGACTCATCCTCAGCTCTTTGCCAGACCACCTGCTTCAGCCTCCTCCCCTTCTCTCTGTTGCCATTCCCTGCAGGTCACACATATCTTCACCTCCAACTTTCCTCCCAGCCCTCTCATCCTGTTATGCCAGCCCCTCTTTCCAGCAGGCTTTCTCTGGGAACTCACTACCCAAACATGTCCGAGAAGCAAGGAGGCCAGCAAAGCTGGTAGGTGAGCTTCAGATATTCACTCTCCCTCCTTTCCTAGACATCCAAAACGCCCAGTCTCATGCTCAGCTCTGTGGCAGACTACATGTTGTGGCATCTCCTCTCTGTCTCCATTGTCAGAGGACTAAGCAATACCTAAACACCCTGCTTTCCTCCCTCTGTAGATCCCCTCAAATGCACCCCTCCTAGCCTCCTATGCATTCTGTACCACTCCTAGTCCATCACATTCATAAGTGACCACTTCCAATTCAAAGAAACACATTTTACCTGGGGCACCCAGAGACAACAGATCCCAGGAAAAAAACTTCCTACCAAGGACGACACTGTCCTGTTTCAGAAACGACAACAGAAACCAAGGAACAAAACACCTATCTACCAAAGATAACACCACAACATATTACAGTTTTCCCAAACCCAGATGCCTAGACACAAGCTTAAAACAAAAAATGATAAGCCAGGTTGTGTTGGCACATGTCTTTAATCCCAGAATTTAGGAGGCAGAGCAGACAGATCTCTGAGTTCAAAGCTTATCTGAATTGTAGATCAAATTCCATGACAGCAAGGGATGCACAGAGAAATTCTATGTCAAAAACAAACAAACAAAAAGGAAAATAAGCAAACAAAAGACAAAATAACAACAGCAAAAAACCCATAGTCAATAACAACCTGCACAACATATCTCCACTAGAGCCCAGCAATTTTACCAGTGGGCATTTAGAGACTTAGAATAGCAACGGAGCTGAAGCACAAGACAAAGACCTTAAAATAGCTTCCATGAATATGATAGAGGTCTGCAAATAGGAAATGAATAAATTCCCAAAAATTATATGAAAACATGAATAATGGAAAAAAACGAATGAAACAGTTCAAATCTGATGATATGATAGCATACAAAAAAAATCCACTGGGAAATTCCTATATCTGATAAGCACTTTCTGCAAAGTAACTGAATACAAAAATAATTCATGAAGTCAGTACCCCTCCTATATACAAATGATAGACAGCCTGAGGCAAAACAAAACAAAACAAAAACAGGAAAACAACCTTTCACTATATCCCAATGCTATAAAATATCTTGAGTTATCTGTAACCAAGCAAGGTAAAGACTTCATGATAAAAACTTTAAGACACTAAAACAAGAAACTGAAGAAGATTTCAGAAGATGGAAAAATATCTCATGTTTATGGAACAGTAAAAGGAATGTAATATCAATGACCATCCTATCAAAAACAATCTACAGATTCAATTCACTCTCCATAAAAATATCAACACAGTTCTTTACAGATCTTGAATTTTCAACTTCATATGAAAACACACACAGAGGAAAGAAAGAAAAAAAGCATAATAATTAAAAAACAATCCTGAATAACAAAGAATTGCTAGAAATTTCACTGTCCTCAATTTCAAGTTGTACTACACAGCTGTAATAAATAGAACAGCGTGATATTTGTACAGAAACTGACAGTTTACCAATGAACTCAAAATGAAGACATAGATATAACCCACACCCCTATGAACACTTGATTTTTGATAAAGATACCAGAAGTACAAACTGGAGAAAGACATTTTAAACAAATGGTGCTAGTCAGACTAGATAGATGCATGCAGAGTAACACAAGTAGAACCATACTTATTAAGCTGCACAAAACTCAACTTTAAGTGTATCAAAGACCTCAGCATAAAACCAGATAAACTGAACTTCAAAGAAGAGAAAATGGGAAATAGCCTCAAACTCATTATCACAGGAGCAGACTTTCTGAACAGAACACTATTATCACAAGTACAAGGATCAACAATTAACAAATGGGACCTCATGAAACTGAAAAACTTCTGAGAGCAAAGGACACCATTATTTGGACAAAGAGATAGCCTGCAAAATGGGAAAATATTTTTATCAACTATATACCTGATAGAAGACTAATATTCAAATTATATAAAGAACTAAAACACAAAACTAGATATCAACTGGGCGGTGGTGGTGCACGCCTTTAATCCCAGCACTCGGGAGGCAGAGGCAGGTGGATCTTTGTGAGTTCGAGACCAGCCTGGTCTACAAGAGCTAGTTCCAGGACAGGCTCCAAAGCCACAGAGAAACCCTGTCTCGAAAAAAAAAAAAAAAAAAAAAAAACCTAGATATCAAGATCACAAATAATACAATTAAAAATGGAGTACTGATATAAACAAAATTCTCAAAAGAGAAAACTCAAGTGGCTGAGAAACACTTAAAGAGATGTTCAACATCCTCAGTTACCAGAGAAATGCAAATCAAAACTACTTTGAGATTTCATCTTATACCCATCAGAATGGCTAAGATCAACAAAACAAATGACATCTCATGCTGGTGATGCTGTGGATTAAGAGTAATGCACAGCCATTGCTGGTGAGAGTGCAAATTTGTACAGTAACTGTGGAAGTCAGTGGCAGTTCCTCGGGAAGATGGGAATCTATGTCAAGATCCAGCTATACTACTCTTGGCTATATACTCAAAGGACGTTTCATCCTTTGAGACACTTGTTCAACCAGATTTATTGCTACTCTCCGATGATGAGAGAAAGAGCAAACAAAAGACTCACCTTACTTTGGATTTTTAGCATTGTATGTTTTATATTTAAATATGGAATTTATATAGGTGTGAACTGCGAATCCAATTTTATGATCTTTCCAAATAACTGCCCATACCCCGCAATGTCATTGCTTGACAAGACCATTCATGAGTTCACCTATATGAAATACTTTCAAATTTCATAATTTCTTCCTTCTATTTCTGGGATTTCCATAATATACAATCAACTAGATTGTGAGTTTCATAACACCATACCATTTTGATTATTCTAGCTTGATGTTTAAATATTAGCAGCCCTAATCCCAAATTATATCCCCTGAAGATTTTTATATATAATATTGATTCACTATAAAAACAATGAATTAAATTGATGTTAATGCATTTGACTTTTTGGATAAATAAATAGACATTGTCATCACTATCATGTAAATAATTTTAATGCCATATATCTCTCTTTATTTCTTTCTTCTTCAGGTCTCTTGTTAGTTATTTTTTATTTCATCAATTGGACTGACCCATTTTCCCTTCACTCCCACTCAGACCCTGCTTTAATTTACTCAGTATGACTTTTCAGGATGGCTCAGGTTTCTGATGACTTTTTAGTCAATGCTTTCTTTTACTTTCAAATGTAACAATTTTATATTCTGGACAACAAATATATAGCTGATGTTAAGCTATCTGGTACTTACATAATTAGTTTGTGACAATAGCTCCAGTGTCCCTGGCAGCTCTTTTCTGTTCACCTGCTTTTCTGGTACCAGGTCTGACAAAAGGACCTGAATATGGTACAGCTCAAACAGAAAAGCCACAGAAGAGGCTGGGGACCCTGCATCAATGCTGAGGGTGTTTCTGTTCAGCTTTGAATGAATCAAAGCCAATACTTGTTAACTCTAGATGTCAACTGTTAGAACTCAGGTGCTTCTGCTTCATTCTCTTTTGCATCTGTCCAGCACACCTCTAAGGCATTCCTACTCAGGACAATAGGTTAAACGTCGGTGGCAGGTAATCAAAATATTGCATCTTTAGAAATTTACTCTGAATAAGGCCCACAATGGAGACAAGGAAAAGGAGAAGGCTTAACAAGAAAAAACTGCAATCATTTATAAATTCCTCTCATTCTTACTACTACCTGAACAATACACACACACACACACACTCACTCACTCACTCACACACACACACAAACACACACACATTCTTACTGTTCTTATTTGTCTGGATTTCTGCTGGAAATAGAATTTCCTCTTCAATTGTGCATTTCAAGATACAGCATGAAGATCAGATGCAGTGACATTCAGCAACACACCAACTTCAGGTGTTCTAATAGAGACTTGGGACTGAATTTAGTCATATGGTATTGCTATTGTTCTCTGAATTTAGAACTGCTATTGGTGTTTGAAGGTGGCAAACTGAGATCCAAGAAGGCTGAAATCATTACTTTTCCTGTGCCACTCGATATTCTTCTTTGGTGTAATGATTGAAATCAAGAGCTATTTTTCTCAAAGGGATTTTTTTTCATTGTTTTCATTTTCATATTTGGGCCTGCTGGTCTGAAGTAGACACAGGTTTAAAAGGTCCTTGGTGTATAGTGAGTCCCTCCCACCCCTGTTTCACATGCTAAAATCCTAACTTGAGGTGTAATGATATTGTAAGGCAAGACATATTTTGAAATTAGCCTTTATGGGTTTGATGAGTCTCTTTATAAGCAGACGAAGTTGCTCTCCTTTCTTAAGCTCTCTGCCTTGTGAGAAAAATGGAGAAAAGCTCCTCCCAGTCAGATCTTGCCATAACTCTGATCTCTGACTTCTAGCCTGGAGAACTAGGAGATGCCATTTTCTGATGTCTGTGAGCTAGCAGTGTTCTGCTAGAGCAGCCCAAACAGACTAGACAGCTTTGTTGAGACCCCATTGAGAGTGGTTTTGTAAGGACTGCATATGGTGACTTGCACACAGTAGATGGATTATACAAAATATGATGAAATGTTGTTTCATGGCAGTAAAATCGAGATAACGCCTAAGCTCTAATTTGAATGTGTTTGAATTTGATGAAGTCAAATTTATCCCTCCCCAAGCATAGTGGCATGTAGCTTTAATATAACAGCATTCGGAAGACAGAGGTAGGAGGAACTCCGTGAATTCAAGGCCAGCCTGCTCTACATGGAAAGTAGTGGTCTATCACTGACAGCATAATGAGAAACTTTCTTGCTCTCTCTCCGTGTGTGTGTGTGTGTGTGTGTGTGTTGTCATAGGTTTCTGTCCTGCCCAGTTCCCACAGTCATTAAGTCCCAAAGACTTAACATAGGTCTACATTAGTTATAAACTGATTGGCCCATTAGCTCAGACTCCTTATTAACTCTTATAACTTACATTAGGTCATTATCCTGTCTATGTTAGTCACATGCCTTGGTCCCTTATTCGGTGAGGCAGTCATATCTTATTTCTTCTGTGGCTGGGTCATGACGGCAGACTAGGACCTCCTTCTTTCCAGAATTACCTGTTCTCATTGACCTGCCTCTACTTCCTGTCTGGTTGTCCCACCTATACTTCCTGCCTGGTTACTGGCCAATCAGCATTTATTTAAACTATAATTGACAGAATACAGACCATTGTCTCACACCACTGCAGTAGCCAGATAGATAGATAGATAGATAGATAGATAGATAGATAGATAGATAGATAGATAGATCTCCTCAATAAGTCACTTGCACACAGTAGGCATTGTATAAACAGGTGAAGGTTTCCCCACATTTCTTATTTCTATGTTGTCTTTTAGTCCCACTTATTCTTATCTTTTCTGGTAAAGATTTTATTTTCCTTCTCTCTACTACAGTTGTTTGTTGTCATTTATCATTTTGCCTAGTGAATTTTTTAAAAGTAATTTAGAGGTAAGAATTAGGTCCATCTTTGCAATGCCATTGATCTAACACTTGACAGATACTTAATAAATAATAGTCATTGATCATGTTCCCTACTTATCCTCAGTACCAATTATGCAGTACAAGTTACCCACTGCCCTCCTGATCCTCAAGTGCTGGCTCTCTAGTAGAAATGACCATGACTTGCTACTCTTACTGTTGCCATGAACAAACATCTCCAGCCTTGTACAAAATGCCTGTTAGTTGATTTCTGATGAATAAATTTCAATGCACATTGTTTTACTATCCTAGTTACTTGACCAATTAGACATTCCCTTCTTTCTGGCAGGAATTAGCTGATAAATAGCCTGGAAAGTGAAAAAGAGAGTTTTGTTCTTACACTTGGGTATCATAAAACTGGCTTTGAACCACATCAAACAGTAACTCATTATAAACCTTAAACACTCTCTGTAGGGCTCACTTTGTGCTGGGTAAATAACAAAAGTAAAAAACAAAACCAAAAATAGCTGCTCAATAAAAATTTAGAGCAGAAAAGGATCTCTATATATTGAACACAAAGTACAATGTTTATATAGAGTAGGTACTTAGTAACCCTTGGATAATTTTTAGATGTAACCTCTTTCATGAAACCTTCTTATATTTCCTCAGCTGGGAATGTGGACAGAAATATTTTGTGATTTTATCAATTTTTATATTTAGAAAATGTCTTAATCGGGTCTTTACAGTAGTGATGGACTATGTGGCCTTCTAGATTTCAAATTCTCAGGCTAGAATATGGATTATTACTGGAACAAAGTCTTTAATAAAATCTAGATAAAGGAGTACTTCTGTATCTTTGTCCTACATTTATGTCTTTGTTTATCTCTCTGGAATGATTATATATGTTGAATGAAACTGGTAATATTATTGTCTGAATTTAGCCATTGGAGTATTTTCATTGGGGAACACATTGGATTCCATCTATCACTATGACTACGTTCTTTAGTAAACAGATTTAGGACATCTTTTGTACCCAATCTGTCTGTCCATCTCCTCTCTCTCTCTCTCTCTC
>JAQHUG010000068.1:7507140-7526034 GCA_028555095.1 Dicrostonyx torquatus | reverse complement strand
TCCACAGTCCCCAACAATGAACTATATGTTATATATAACACTGATGCTGAGTAATTTTTTAACAAATGCTTGTTAAAGAAATGAATGCAAGTACATTAGAAGAGAAGGAAAATCACTACATGAATCAATCTTTTTCAGATTATACTAAACTGACACCTACTAACTGACAACAATCAAGTACATACATTTTATGGGGACAGTGTGTGTGTGTGTGTGTGTGTGTGTGTGTGTTTGTGTGTGATTTACATGGGTTCTGACTCAACATACCTTTACCTATCAACATTCCCATTTTATGCACCTGGAAATAATGTGTGATTTCTGTGTCAAGTGTGGTGATTTCCTGATCTCCAAAAGTGACTAAGAGAACTTGTTAATAGTGTATTGTACAAAGACCCAAATCCCAAGCACTCAGCATTCCATAGCCATTTCATAGGCAATCTCCAAACCTCAATTCAAATTCAACTGCCTGAGTAGGCCAGATTAAAAGGGTGGATAATATATATAAATAGTTCAGTTCCTGGAAGCTTGTCACTAGGCTTCAACCTTATCATAATTAATATGTTATTATAAACCTCACAAAATAAATTAGCCTCACTTAAATCAGAGATAGAAAGTAATCAGGGAAAATACAAAGGGAGAGTTTGTAAGCACAGTTCTGGCCTTTCCCAGAATGCTAAATGTAGGCAAATCAATGCAGGTTGGCTTATTTTGTCATGTGGAAAAACAATTAGAGGTCTTGGCAAATAGTAGGAATCTATGCCGATTCCAGTATAACACAAACTTAGAAGAAAGCAAAACATTCATGACTTTTTACACTGTAGATATGAGTCATGATTTCCTCAGTTCAATACTTTCTTTCCAGCAAATTCAGCAAGTCTCCCTCTGCTCACTGCACATCCTCATTGCAATAAGGCCTCAAAATTTCTGGGGGCTAGAACAGCTTGAATATAAGACAGTTGATATGTAACTCCAATTTCCATGAATAACTCACCTGCATTTTCTTAAAATTTGAATATGTGTTTCTTGTTAGAATCCTTTGAGAAATTATCCTACCTCATACATGATGTAAGATGACTTAAAAAACATGTTGAATATTTTTTATGACAGGTACAGTGTCTCTTTTATTCTCACAACTGATGAAGGTACAATCATGCCTGTAGTAAGAGGCTGCTAGTTAGTTCCTGGCTGCTCAGACCCAAAATAATCACACAGAAACCATATTATTTGAAATACTCTTTGTCAATAGCTTAAGCGTACTTCTGGCTTATTTTTATATCCTAAACTAGCCCATCTCCATTAATTTGTGTAGCACCACGTGGATGTGACTTACCAGCAAGATTCTGTCTGACACTTGCAGCTACATGGCTTCTCCTGACTCTGTCTTCTTTTTTTCAACATTCAGTTTAGTCTTTCCCGCCTACCTCTATTCTGCTCTGAGCTGGCTTAAAACAGTTTCTTTATTAACCAGTGGTATTTACAGCACACAGAGGGGAATCCCACATCACATGTCTGTTTCATAGATGAGGAAACTGATACTTTGAGATACTAAGTTGCTTGTTTTTCTGCAACTAAAATGTGAGAATGACAGATTTAAGTAAAACCCTATGTCTTCAAGACATCATCTACTTCCCATAATTAAACCTTTTAAACATGAAATTAAACTAAAAACAAAAATTCAACTGTGTTCCACTAACTGAAATGTCTCTCTGAAACTTCCATGTTTATATCTGAACTCAGGTCCCCTAACTGAAGTGTCTCTCTGAAACTTCCAAGTTCAAAATGATTAGTTCTACCATGAAGGTTTGGAAAGTCTTGTGAGGTTTATCAATATGTCAATTACTCTCAGAACCATGGGAAAAATATATAGAGAAAATGAAGACAGAACCCTGAAAAAGTGAATTCATATTTATCATGTTAAATGGCAGATGAAAGAGATACAAAAGTACAACATGTTTTCTTATTGCTAATATTTTCAAAACTGAATGATGGAAAATAAAATATATTTTATACCAATTATCTGTGCCTAAAGAGAAATCTTGATCACTTAAAAGACACAAAGGATAACAGGCAATCAGAAAGATGCTATTGCTAAAATGATAAAAAGAACTCACAAGATAAAATTATGTGAACAATTTTATTATATTTTTTCACTTTTTTATGTGTGTTTTTCTTGTATGTATGTGTGTATGTGTGTGTTTGTCTGTGTGAGCACACATGTGCCTGTTTGATGCCCATAGAGGCCAGAAAAGGATATCAGATCCTTTAGAACTGTAGTTAAAAATGATTGTGACTAACTAGGAGGATGCTGGGAATAGAACCTGGATCCTCTAAAAGAGCAACAGGTGCTCATGACCATTGAGTCAACGACTCTGCACCCTATGTCAACAATTTTTAAAATTTTTCCTGATGATATTATATGCATTTAATTTTTCATATGACTCAATTTACTTGTAGCAGCAATAATGGAAAATTAATGTTTTAGCTAGAACTACAACTTCTTGTCCTGTGCTGGGCACCAAGTTAGAAATATCTCCATTATTAAACAAGCTACCTTTTTCTTCCAGGGTACCCTAAATTCTCTATAAACTTGTAAAAACTTTTTTGAATTTTAAATACATACTAAGCTACAAGGCTGAATCTATATTTCAGTAACTGCTCCACAAGATGAAGTGAAGGACAAGGACATTTTCTGTCGGTCCCTTGAAATCCCAGCTGGTTGTTTTCTCATAAACCAAATGCCCTGCACAAACATCCACCCATGCAAAGGTCATTCTCTCCTAGATATTCTAAAAATGGCTTGAAGTGTTTAAGCTAAGCAGCCAGTGTCTTTATTGGATTAGACACATAACCACTGAGCTAAGACAGCAGAGGGCATCTAGAGGAAGTAAGTTTTGCCGGTAGACTGCTAACACCGAATCAGAAGCTGAGTGTCTATGTGGAGCTGTTACACTCACTTTCTTACCACATCCTTGCAGCATGGATTGAGTCGGTCGTCTCAACATTGGAGCAGCAGTGTAATAGAGGAAATGAGCAGAGACAAGTATAAAATTAAAAGGGAAGGCTTTAACTTTAACATGCTAAAGTTACATATTCAAAAACGTTATTAAGCAAGAATTATAGTTCCAATATTTAGCCCATATACATTTGGCAAATTAAAGATAACACTCTATCTGAATATCTTTCATTGTGAATCTAAAGTTTTATATCTAGCTTATCTTTTGTCATAACTAAGGAAAACTATATAACTACCTAGTCTTCAACAAATCAAAGACGCCAGAAGGGTATAATATTTACTGTTAAAGTAAACAGAAAATGCACTGTAGGCAACTTCTAAAGTTCTAGAATTGACAGAGACATCTTGCTGCCTGGACAGTTATCCAAGGCAGTTAAGAACACCGATTGCTCTTCCAGACGACCCGGATTCAATTTGCAGCACCCACATAGCAGCTCAGAGCTGTTTCTAACTCCAAGATTTGACACTCTCACACAGATATACATGCAGGCAAAACACCAATGCAAATAAAATAAAAATAAACTGTAGAAAATAAAAACAAAGAATCTACAGAAACCAATTTTACTCTTCAAAGATCTCTAGCTGGTAACTAAATGTGGGATGTCTGCTTTATTTACATAGGAGAAGCATAGACCCTTACTTTGACTATCGGAGCATATTCTGAACTTGTTTTCACTTCAAGGGAGTATTAAGAAATAAGTAATTTGAAATCTGGTTGGGACAAGGATATGTATGGGAAGTGGGGGACAGTTGTATGTAGGCATTAAAGTATTTATATTTTTAATAGATGCACTTCTCATTTTAAGAAAAAAGAATTCTAAAGGTAGAAGAAAAATACCTTTTACTACTATCAATTCCATGTACATACATAGATTAGATACACACATACATACAGAGATACCACATTTTTTGTTAGATATCTAGGAATTGAGCATTCTGTTAGTATGTACTGTGGAGAATTAATTGCAAAAGTGACAAGTCATGAAGATATCAGAAACTGAGATAGCACTTGACAGGTTAAAGTTTAAGATTTCTGAGGATAAAACACAAAAACAGAAGCTAAAGAGAAGGACCTGTAGATAAAAACATTTGCTTGTTACTTTTCCAGGGGACAGGATTTCAGTTTACAGAACCTGTGTCAGGCAAATCACAACTGCCTCCAATTCCAGGTCCAAAGGATCTGATGTTCTTTACTGGTCTTCATGGGAATATGCATGCATGTATATATACATGCAAATACACATATACACATAAATAATATTATTAAAACCATAGAAACCTTTTTAGGGCAACATTTGTTCTAAATGTATATATTAAGTATTCAGATAATTTATGGAACCCAGGATTCCGTCTCTTAAAGAAAAGTTACCTACAATTTGATTCAAAAATCTCCTAAGTAAGATATCACAGATATATCTGGAGAGCCTGTCACCATGTAAGTCTGCCACAATCATTAACAGCATTTTGTCTCTCCATGTAAG
Organism: Dicrostonyx torquatus; assembly: GCA_028555095.1. Classification (NCBI taxonomy): domain Eukaryota; kingdom Metazoa; phylum Chordata; class Mammalia; order Rodentia; family Cricetidae; genus Dicrostonyx; species Dicrostonyx torquatus. The sequence goes on along the minus strand of JAQHUG010000068.1, from coordinate 7,521,540 downwards.
AGGAGTGCAGTGAAAGTTGTCTGAGTGCTTTATTTTTAGAAATGTGGTCCAGGTGGCAGCATTTGTGATTACAAAAAGGAGAGAAGTAGCTGTGTTCTTCAGGCAAAAAAAAAAAATGTCATAAAGATATTACTGAGACTAAGGGATAGAATTTCAGTCAAATGTAAAATATAAAACATGTAGAATTGTCTCCATAATTCAGATGAATAGCTTGAGACCCATAAAGACATAATGAGACATCCATGGTCACATTGCTTTTGGCATAGACATTCAGATGCCTGAGTTGTAAGCAACTGAAACTACTCTAGTTAAAGAACTCATGGTCTTTCCTTCTCCAATATCCACCCTCGTCCCTCTCCACCCTCCACAACCCCCAAGCTCCCCCCAGTTCTTCCTTCTCCCTTCTACCCCTTCCCTTTTGATTACCCCCACCCCTAGTCCCTACCTCCACCCCATCCCCACCCCCATCCCCACCCCCGTGCTTCCAACTTTTGCCTGGCGATCTTGTTTGCTTCCGAAATCCAGGAGGATCTATATATGTTTCTCTATGGGTTCACCATGCTATTTGGCTTCTCTAGGCTTGTGAGCTATAAGCTCAATGTCCTTTATTAATGGCTAAGGTCCACTAATGAGTGAGTACATACCATAGTCATCTTTTTAGGTTTGGGATATCTCGCTAAGGATGGAGTTTTCTATTTCCATCCATTTGCATGCAAAATTCAAGATGTCATTGTTTTTTTTACCACTGAGTAGTATTCTAAAGTGTATATATTCCACACTTTCTGGATCCATTCTTCCATTGAGGGGCACCTAGGTTGTTTCCAGGTTCTGGCTATTACAAATAATGCTGCTATGAACATAGTAGCACAAATGCTTTTGTAGTACGGTTGGGCATCTCTCGGGTATATTCCCAAGAGTGGTATTAGTGATTGATGAAGGAGAGCCCAGACCATAGTGTGTGGTGCCATCCCTGAATTGGTGGTCCTGGCTACTATAAGAAATCAGGTTTAGCAAGGCATGGGAGCAAGCCCATTAGCCACACTCCACCATGGTAACTGCATCAGCTGATGCCTCCAGGTTTCTGCCCTTCTTGAGTTCCCACCATCACTGCCTTGGATAACAACAAATTGCTTTTTATCATGGTATTTTATCAGGGCAATATTAACTCTAACTAAGTCAGTAATATACCCAAGTGGAAATCAGACATCGAGAAAATATTGAAGGTAGTTCTTGACTCCTAAATACTGCCAGTATGGCCAATATCAAAGGTGACATTTGGAAATGTAGTTAACAGATGGGGTCTCTTTTCAGAAGCTTGGCCTTTCAACATGTCAAAATGTTCGTGACTTAATCATTTTCCAAAATAGTACTGAAAAGAAGCACTGAACAGTAGCTAGGATAATGGTAGAAATGATAGTCACTGGGGCATCCTCTGGAACAACCTAATAAAAAAGTTGCATTGCTGGTTCTGAGATAGTTTTAGTACTGTCTATAAAATAATGGCATTTCCTTCCACTCAAGAAAGTATAACAGAACACCATGTGAAACAGTAGCATAATGGGAATAATTTGGAAGTGACTCTAAGACAGGAACAGAAGCAATTCCACTTTGTAGTAGGTTAGGACACATATATCATTTATTGATTATAAAATAAAATGTACCATGACAGGATTGCTGCAAATGTGAGTCACTGCTCTAAGCACAAAGTCCAGTTTCCTTCCTGAATGATGCCAGATTACTCCACTGTTTAATGATACAAAGATCCCTGGACACATATTCAGAACCTCACTATACAGCTCACTCAACAGAGTGCCCTGTTTCACGGGTTTTGCTTCCAGTCACGTGTCAAGCCATGTTGGAAACACATCCTCACCAGATGACTTGATCACTGCATGCACATCGTGGAATTTATTTACGCAAACCTTAGTAGTATAGGGAAACACTGAACATTGCTTTTTGATGAACACAGGAGATGTATATAGATAGCACTTTGAGCAAATGTTTTACATAAAACATTTTTTATAAACTAGGAGTAAACTAAAGTAAGAAGTACAAAATAGTAAGTATACAAACCAGTGACATTATCATCAGCATCAAGATATATGTGTTGTGAGGAGTTGTATTTCTATACCTTAAAAATTATTGTTATTATTATTGGTGGTGGTGGAAGTGTGTGTGTGTGTGTGTGTGTGTATTTGAGTGTGTGTGTCTCTCTCTGTGTGTCTGTGTCTCTGTGTGTAGACAAGTGCAGGTTGGGCTCCCATAGAGATCAGCAGACTACTTTTGTGAGTTGACTTTCTCCTTTTACCTTCTACTGTGGGATCTGAGAGCAAAATCAGGTTGTCATACTTGCAGGTCAACTACCTGCTGAAATATTTCATCTACCCATAAGTTCTAGTATTTTTATGGTTGTTCAGTAGGTTCATTGACAACAGCATCACCAAAATACTGTGTCAGTATCACTAGATAATAGGAAATTTTCAGTTCCTTTATAATTTTAAGGAATTATTATTACATTTTTACATCCATATTTGTAGAAAACATTATCATGCAGTTTATGGCATCATCATCATCTGTTTCTTTCCTAGGGGAAACACACTGAAGACACCATTAGAGATTATTACAAAAGAGGGCACAAATTCTTATTAGTAAAAATACTTCTCTGCTGTGGTGATATTATTGACATGATGGAATTATTTTATAAGGAATCTGTGGAGTCCATGAAGCTAGCAGGCACTATAGAAGCAAACTATAAGATGACAGAAGCTCATTTCCAATGCGTACATTTCTAATCAGGACTTAAGTGAGCACCACTAAGTAATGATGTGCTATTCTTTTGAAGACTGCTAAATTTACTCTGTGAATATTTTACTAATGACTACTATTTATGTTTATGAAAACCACTACTTTGTTTTTTCTTATTAATGTATATATATATATACATTATATATACAATTTATATATTGTTTGAAATCAAGATAACTCTGAATTCCTAGAACAAAATGGGACATATTCTCTCTTCATTTGCTTGTTTAAAGTGTATGATCTGTGATATTGATATCTTAAATATTGTATAGAATTAACCAGTGAGGTTATTTAGCTTAGAAATTTTACTGTAACAAAGGTTTGGATTGTGACCTTCTATTTTCTCTTAAGCTTATTTTAACAATACTTTCCTGTTAAAAAAATTGTTCCAAAAAAATGTTCCTTTTATCTAAGTAGTTGGCATTAACATTAGACACTCATATTGTGTCCTATAAAGTTTTTCATGTCTGCAGAACCTATATGGTGCCTCCTCTTCTCATTTCTATTATTAACTAATGTATGGCTTTTGTTCTTAACTAGTCTAACTAGGGGTTTATGATTGCTGCCTGAGAACTAGGAACACATTTCAGATGTTCCCTCTGAGCATTTATATTTATCATTAACATTCTGTATTTGCAGTCTCAGAACACAGCTCAAAAGTGTATCACCTGCTGCACCCGTGGAAGGTGCTGGGGTTGGTATTTGACATTCCAAAACAAAACAAAGGCAAGTTGGAAGACAAATGCAATTAAACCAGAAAAGGAACTTTTAAAAAGCACAAAGCTGGGAAGAGAGCGAAAGCTGCCATTATAGAAAACTTGATTGTCCATGTGGAAAACCCTAGATATCTACAAACAAAAGCTAATGCAAATAGTAAATACCATGAAAGAAATTAAGCAGCATAACAATAAAGCCAACATTTGCTGTCTTTGAATAAAACACTAATAGTATTCACAAAACAGCTTGTAGAGTCAATATAGTACCACTCAAAATACCAACAGAAATTATAAATTTATAGAAATTGATTGTTTTTTGTGAATATGAGAAGTACATAAGCCAGAAAAACATAACTGAAAATCAAGTGATTTGAAGGGCTTCTAGTTCTTAATTCCAGAATATATTATACATTATATCAATTAAAGGTAGTGTGAAATTAATATAAGAAATGCTATATAAATTATCTATGTGTGTGTGTTTGTGTGTATATATGTATTGAAATTATAAAACTAGAACCCTATATTTGTGATCAATTATTTTTGCCAAAGATGCTAACATAACTGATGGAAATTGAAATTTTTCTGATCAATAGGAGTTGAACAATTAGATAAAAAATCTAAATCCTGTTTCACATAATACATAAAATAAAGAACACTGACTTATATGTGTAATCTAAAACAAAAAATTAAAACAGGAAAAAAACTTTATGGTCTTACTGTAGAAAAACAATTATCAAGATATAAAATGTACATGGTCCTACTGAAGCCAGTGTCTGTGTTGATGTCCTAGGCTCCTGTTACTATCAAATGCCATATGTATGTCCGGGATCTATGCCAACACCTTGGGTCATATTGGTTTCCTAGGGCCATGGTGCCTCTGGGGCCATTGTGATCTTAGAGGTTTGTGCTGCCACACAGGGCCATGGTGTTGTCTCATCTGGGCTCCTGCTGAGGGCCATGTCTGGGTTCATGTTCCTGGAGCATTCGGGGTCTGGGCTGAGGTTCATGGAGTCATGTTTTTACAGCGGGCCTTAAGAATACAAGTGTTGAAATCGGAATGCTGACCTGGGCCTGCCCTTCACCGGCCCTGGGATGGCTGGCTCTTTCCCTCACAGGACAATGCGAGCATGAGTACTGGTGCTACCTTTCAAGGGAGAGCAGACCCCACTTACTCGGAGAGAGGTGAGATTTTGTTTGTTTATTTGTTTCATTTCAATTTTTTTAGTTACTTTGGGGGTTTCTTTTGGGAGGGACACTGCAGGGGTGAGGGAAGAATATGGAGGGATTAGGAGGTAAGTGGGAGAAGAAAGGATGATGTGAAATTCCCAAAGAACAATAAAGACTTATGTTAAACAGATATAAAATGTAAAAACCACACATATAATAAACCTTTTAATCTGTATTTCATCAAAACTCAAATTATCTGTTCATTGAGAAGTATCATAGATGCTATTTAATGGAAGACTTCAAGTAGAAAGCATATATATATATACATACATATATACACATAAAATACATACATATAACAAAAATACAATATATAAATACATAAATAAATATTCCAAATCAATAAAGTGACAAAGCAACATCAAATGTTAAAATATTTAAATAATATATGCCTACCCAATAAGTTTACGGCAAGCTATTTAAGTCCAGAATTATATACTATTATAAACATGGTAGGGAAATCAAATGACATTTTATTTAATTTGAGAGATTCATTGGGATGATAAAATTAAAATTTTTAAAGTCTCAAGTATTCCCGAGAAGATAGAGGAAAATAGAATTTTTCAAAACTGTTGGTAGGAATGTAAAATACAGTTGCTTGTGCAGTCTGCAATCCCTTAGGAAATGAACACATAATTGCCACGCAAACCTGCAATATCATTCATAAAGAATGAATTAAATTCAAATATGTATTCAAAGAAAATACACACATATGAAAAATTTTGTGACATGTGAAGATTTATGGAAATATATTCGGAAAAATATATTTATGTGCAAAACTGTCAGCTAGAACATATTTGCAATGGTAGGAAGCAGGCCAGTGGTTATCTGGGGCCCAAATAGAGGACAGAAAAATATTCTTTGGGGGCAAAGCTTTTATATACTGATTATGGTGGATGTTATACTTATATAGAAATTTGTGCATAAAATATACAACTACAACAAATTTTTTAAATTTTATTTAGACTTCATTTATGTAAAATTACCATTAAAATGGTACACAACACTGCTACATTTCACAGCCTCTTTCAGTTTTTAGCCACTCCAACTCTCATTACACAGGGTCAAACGTTACAAGATCTAAGGAAGCATTGTCGAGAGAGAGAGGTTGTCAGTCTGTGACTCAGTCTTTACTTTTTCTTTCCTGTAGACTCTCCTGTGGTGTTGGTACTGTTAGGACTCTGTAAACAATACTTTGCAAAACTAACACCTTAAGCCCAGAGGAGCTTTTCATAGAAGCACCCATATATACAATTACCACTAGAAGAAAGATGAAGAATATTTTGGGAGTGCAGATGCTCTCCTGTGCTCTTCTTTCATTTACTTATTTGTAGAAAGACAGAGCAGTAGCAATAGTGAGCAAGAGAGAAGAACAATTAGAGTAGAATTACAATTAGCACCAGGGTGGAGGGAAGGTTGTGGTGGGAGAGGTACAGAAAACTCGATAACCACTGAAGTGTGAAGGAAAGACTGAGGCAGAATAACACTAAAAGTTTCATTTAGACATGAAATAATATACTACTCTGGTGCTCTGAAAGGCTTTAATAATGTATTTATTGAATTTTTCATTATTCTGGGCTATAAATTGGAATTTGACTTTCTGTAGCCGGTACTTTCAAGAAACTCTGTGGTATATGCAGATTGTAAAGGGTAAAATGGGCTGCTCCAGAGCTAAGAAGAGAAAGACAAGGAGAAAATCATCATCTGGATGTCATATATCCTGGGAGGTTTTCCATGAAAAAGAAACTTGGACTGTTATGCTTATGGGATATTTTAATATTTTCTTGGAACCTAATTAGTAGCTAAATTAAAGTCATAACCCTCAACTGTTTTTTATTGTACTTTCTTTGCAGAATGTTTTAAGAAAGAGTGGGGCTGATATAACTTCTTTTTCCCTATTTCCTACTTTTTAACATTCTGAGAATGCCTACAAGGAGTCCTTGTGTCTATCAGAAGTTGGAGAGTATAATATACAGATCAAGCATAAAAATATTTTATTTTAGTGCTAATGAGCTGCCAAGTTCATACATATGATCACTGAAGTAATTGTGCTGAGACCAGGAGTATGGTGAGTTCACAGGAAGGGAAAGTCTATAAACCAGAAGAGCCTTTGCAGAAGCTTCATTGCCTCCCATCTCAGGCAAATGGGAGTCTCCCTTTTAAGACTATCACACATTTTCCCAGCATAATCCTTTTATTGATTATTTGTGAGTTTCACTTTATTCACCCTGATCACACTCACTTCCTATGCCTCCCAGGTCTGTACCCCATGTTTACGACCTCCACCCTTAAGCTCACGCCCCAAAAAGAAGAAGAAAGACCACCGTTCCAATTTGCATGGCCCATATACTCACTGAACCATGATGAAACTCCCAGTAGCCAGCTGCTTAGAGAGAAAACTGGGCCCTCCCCAACCTGCAACCCCACCGGAAGCCATCAAGTGTGGAGAACTGCATTTTAGCATCCTTACGACAATTTTTAAGAGTTCTCTTCAATAGTTTCCTGTCTAGGCTGTTACTTCTTTCCTTTGTCAGTGTGAAAGCCTACACTCTCAAACTATAAAAAAGGTGTTATTGACATTTCTTTTGTGGCACTACTATTTTAAGGAACTAACTAAACTTGAGAAATTTTGTAATATAATTCCATTGTTCAACCTGGACTCAATTTTTCCAGTAGTCTGAGCAAGCTCAGTCTACAGTATATAATGCCAAGTTACCCCCAACATTTTGCCAAGAAGGCACAAAATGTAAAAACAAACAATGTATCTCAGATAAGATCTATGGTTCCTCTGTTACACACTGCCTTAATCCAGATGGCCTCTTCTGAAAACTTCTAAATCCCTATAGGCACATAGCATGTCTGAGTAACTCACAACTCTCTTTCACTTTTTCTAAGAGAATCCATAAACTTCTTTTTTTCATCCTCTGTATAAAAATCTAAGCTGAAGGTTTCTTGCAAAATAAACTTCCTTTTCATTAGAGTAAAAGGGATGTAGGAGCCTGCTTGTTGGTTCCCGGCTGCTCAGCCCGAAATAATCACACAGAAACTATATTGTTTAAAACACTGCTTGGCCCATTAGCTCTAGCTTCTTATTTGTTAGCTCTATCATCTTAATTTAACCCATCTCCATTAATCTGTGCATCACCACGAGGTTGTGGCCTACCAGCAAACTTTCAGCAATATATCTCCAGCAGCGGCTCCATGGCATTTCTCTGACTCTGCCTTCTTCTTCCCAGCATTCAATTTAGTTTTCCCCACCTAGCTCTGTTCTATCCTATTAGGCCAAGACAGTTTTCTGTATTCATTAATGGTAACCACAGCACACAAAGGGGAATCCCACATCAGTATAAGTGATACAATTTCCTCACTTTAACATTTAAATGACAATGTCAGAGAAAAAAATGAGAGCTAAGACATCTGAGGTCATTCACAGAATCATGGTGCTTTGTGGTAATTTCCTGGGTTATGAGGCATGGATTGTAGACCACATAAGGGCTTCTTCTATAGTCTGCATTTTGTTTCCTTCTAAAATTTATATACTGAAGTCCTAACCTCCAAAGAGTTGTTAATAGGATGTAGACCCTTTAGAAAAAGAATCTGTGAAGGTAGAGTCAGATGTATGACCTTACTGATATTAGAAAATTAGCCTGAGAAATATTCATTGCCTCATTTCCACCTATAAGAACATAGTAAGAAGGACCCTGTAAGAATTCAGAACTCCTTAAATGTTACACAAGTAGTATACATGGAAAAAATATAATGGCATCTTGAAAATCGCAGGCAAATGGATGGACCTAGAAAATATCATATTGAGTGAGGTAACTGGGACCCAGAAAGACAAATATCATATATACTCACTCATAAGTGGCTTTTAGAAATAAAGAAGAAAAAAACCCACACCTACAATTCACAACCCCAGAGAATCTAGACAACAGTGAGAACCCTAAGAGACACATAAATGGATCTAATCTACATGGGAAGTAGAAAAAGACAAGATCTCCTGAGTAAATTAGGAGCATGGAAACCACGGGAGAGGATTGAAGGGGAGGAGAGAGGAAGGAAGAGGAGCAGGGAAAAGTATATAGCACAGTAAAAAAGAAAAAAATTTAAAACTCTGAGTACTTTAATCTTGGGACACTCTCCAGAGCTGTGAGAAATTAACTTTTGTTGTTTATATAAAACTCATTACTTGTCCTTTGTTTTCTAAACCAAATTCAGTAAGACAGCTTCCTTCCTCTGTTCCAATTTATACATAATAATATATAATGGAGAATAATGTGAAAGTCCATTACTGCTGTCAGGGTCAGATGTTTCCATAGTCTTGGCTTCTTTTCCAAAAAATTGAAAATAGATTTCACAGATTTGCTAAGGAAGTTATTTATTTGGAGCAAATCAATAATCCACTTTAGGAAAAATTACATTGTCTATATTGACAATAGGACAAATGAGTAGAAACCCTCAAAGGCCTAGGATTATTACAGGACTTTTAATAATAAGGTTACTTACTAGTGACAAATTAGGTGATACACAATCAATTCTCTACTGTGCATGCTCCTTCCCATAATGCATCTAATTTTAATCATATGCATGCCAATTAATTTTTTAGGTATTATATCATAAACACATGATCTTCACTAAAAGTTTACTTGACACAGCTTTTTTGTAGTGGTATTCTGTTTATACCCCAAACCACTTCAGACAGAATCAGTTCTCATACCCTTGGATCAGGATGTAATGGTAATATGTTTGAATGAATACTATTCAGATTTTATGCTCATGAAAGTGAGGAGAAAATATTCCATTTTCCAGATACTGGTACATGTGATGTCTGATACAGGAGGTAGTCTGAAGTTTCAGGTTCAGAGAAGAGTGTGTGTGTGTGTGTGTGTGTGTGTGTGTGTGTGTGTGTGTGTGTGTGTGTGTAGGTAAAGGAGCTAGTCTACCAAGTACAGCAGTAGAAGAAGTACACATAGTCCACACACAATAGGGTCTGAGGTTGTTGAAATACTCTTTATGCTTGCTTGCCTTTACTTTCTCTTGAGAACCATTTCTGCTTAATTTGTTCTGGGAGTTGAGGGAAGTGGGTTAGTATTATAACTACATCCTACTAAGTATGGGTGTTGAGCTGAATAGTCAGAAATAATCACCCCTGTCATGTGCCTATAACTGTTATATTTCCTAGCACCCTGCTGGAAAGTCACAAAAAAATTTATCCTACTGGTCCAGAATCAAATAGATGTGTTTCCTGGATATATTCACAGATATGCCTTTCACTGTTGTTCTTAAAGGATGCTGCTGATGAAGGACCATCTCTATGTGAACCTGTTCAACTTAGGAAAAGATGGATTGTATAGCTAAATGACAAGAGGGGCCCAGGGTAAGCAAGAGAATCGGAAAAGAAAAAAATGAATAACAATCTCTTCCTTTATGTATATCTCCAGGTAGCATTGTTAACAGAAACTAGGTCTTTGAGATTGAAAAGCCCAAAGTTTCAACTGAACCTAAGCTCTAAAGGATGTTTTTGGTAGTGGATTGGACTGCTTTGTATTTGTCAATATAAATGGATTTCCTTAACGTTCACAAGAATGTTAGATCACACACTGTGGCCATAGAGGAAAAGATAGCCCAAGGTAACTGATGGTACTTAAACTACGACATTTTAGCTCTTTACAATCATAAAAGGCATCATATTTTTTTTAGCATTCTAGCATTATCAACACCAGTTTGATTTCTGCTCTAAGAGCTTTAGTTTACAGCTCTCCTGCTGGTCAAGCACCATATTTTATGCAATGAGGGCCAGATACTCTCTTATGTCTCAGGTGCTAAGCGTCCCATTCCTGGAATCTAACATACATGATGCTAAATTGGAAGAAAACCAGTCTTCAAGAGAGAAAATATAGTTGGTAATGGCACTAAGGAATAAGTCCCTGGATCAGCCATCGTGATCCAGGTCTGATTTTTTTCCTTTGTATCTGACAAAATTCTTTTTAGTGTCCCATAATAGGAAAATTGCATCTAAAGTTAAAATTGTCACAAACACAGTATGACCTAAAGAAGTAAGATAGAAGGTTAAGGAATCATGCATCAGGGGAAAGAACAGGGTGAATATGTGAATTCCTGGGGTGTAGCTCTATAAAATGTGTTCTTAGGATATTAACTTTATTCTGTCTCAGGTTAGATGGATACTATGCAACATTGCTTTTGTTTCCTTAGAGTTAAATCTAAGTTTCTACATTTTTTTTCTTCCTAGCTGTAGAGTCTTGTTGTAAGCAGTGACTCTTGAACACCTTCTAATTGGAGAACATGATCAGTGAGCTTCTTGTGAAAGGTCCCGACTCGTAACTCAGGATAAGTCATGGGTGAGAGTTGGTAGGGAAGTTGTATCAATAGTTAGGATTGATAGCTCATTATAATCATTATAAGAACTGGGTTCTAGTATGCTATATACTCAATCAAGTAAGTCAAAGAAGATCTAAGAGTGCTTGTTTCCTAAATGTTTGGTTGGGAAATAGGAGCAGAACAACCCAAAAGGAGAGATGATTCTACATTTAAGAGTACTCTTTCCTCTTACAAAAGACCTGAAAACAATTCTTAGTACCTATTTCAGGAAGCTCACAACTACCTGTAACTCCAGTGCCAGGGACTCTTCAGGCACTCATTACACATATACAAAGAAACATCTAGACACATACATACATATAATTAAAGATAATTTTAAGAAGCAAATTTGTCTTTAATTAGAGGAGAGTTATGCAAGATTATATGACAACAGACAGGATACTTCCTTAAAACCTGAAATGTGTATTTTGATTACTGAAATTTTCTCTGTGAAAAATGTTGAGTTCTTTGTTGCTAGAGATTCAAAGATAAAGGCAGGAAGGTAAATGAACACTTCAAGATGCTCTTTTTCGCAAAGATCTGGAGAAACTGTAGAGGAAAAAAAGACATTTTGCATTTTAAGTCCTATACTTTTTATACTCAAAATGACTTTTCACTTGCTCCTGTGAACTTATAAAATACTCAGACAATTAGGACACAGGTTGATTGTCAAACCCAAGCCTCTGATTTAAGAAGGAAAGATACGGCTTATTGTAGGAGCAGGAAATATAAATACCAGTCATGAGAAGGTGACTAAAGAAGACACGATGACCTATATCTACTCATATATTCTTCCTTATAATTTATTGTCCTTATATTCCTTCTATGTTGTTCATATTTTCTAATATTTTATATCAGATAAGTTGTTGGTCATTGCCATATTAAGAACTGATAATGAATTTTTTGCTTAATGCATCGAGTAAGAGACTGAAAAATAAAATGTAAGTTAGCTCTTCATTTTGCAAAGCACTTTGTAATGCACCATATGGATAGTGATTGAGATAGATTCAATTAGCTTCGTGAGGTGTCTAGGGAAGAAATATTTAGAAATTTAAAATATACTAATAGTATATGAAGAGTCAAGAGCAGTAAGCTTTTCAGTGTCAGGAAAGAAGAGAAGATGCTAGACCTTCAGTTTGTTACAGGTATCTGTCCACCAAAATGCCTCAATCTTAGCGACAGTACCAGAAATCAATGATAATATCTTTTCTTAAAGCTGGAATTGATCTTTAAAAAACATCTCAAATGCAGCTACAATCATTAGGTCATAGGAACAGCATGCAAGAGTTGCACAAACTGAAGTCTAGATCAGCCACAAAACCAAATGGAACTAAATCCTGAGATATCAACTGCAAATATTCCATTAGAGCTCTGAAAGGATAATGAAAGAGCCCCCTATTTTGTGTGCAGAATAACTTTACTATGCCAGGTAAAAACATTTGTTGCTCTTGTTGCAATTTGAAATTTTAAATATTCTCTAAGTATATTATTTTATATCATGCAAAAATGGGGTGGATTGTAGAACGCACTTTTCTATAATTTCTGTACAGAGACACTCAAACATTCTTTACACATTTATGCTTTCATAGACCTCACATCCATTTGTACAAGCTATATTTTGAAGCTACTACTATAAATATACTCACTTCAGTCATACTGGATTATTATAACAAAATGGTATATACTTCATTGTGAATAAACAACATATGCTTATTTTACATGGTTCTAAAGAATGTGAAGTTCATGGTAGCGGCAATTTAAGAATTGGTGAGAGCCTATATCCCTGTTCATATATAGTGCTTCATAGCTATTTTCTCATATGGCAGAAGAGATAAATGGTAGTCTGAGTCTCTTTGGTAAGGGAACTACTTTCATCTAGAAAGATGCTGCCATTCACACCTAATCACCTCTAAAAAGTCTCACTTCTTAATATGTTGTGCATCATACAGCACATTAAAGATAACATCTCCAAAAACACTAAAATGTGTTATCTCATGTTAGAAAATGAAAACAAAGCAATTTCCACTTGTACTAGTTTGACCAAGAGCAATCTGATATTTTAATTCTCCACATCCATCCCTGCATCTTCCATCTCTCTCTAGACAGTGGATACCACCCTGTAATCTGTCTGTTGTGTGTATCTGTGCTTGATATGCCTGAGTTGTGCCTGTCCCTAACAAAAGGCTTTGGTCTCTATTTACTACACAGTATTGAAAACATGACATGGAAAGGCATGAGGAATACTTTGCAGAAATCTTCAACAGCATTTTATAAGAGAAGACCTTATATTGCTGCTCCCAACTGACCCACAAGCATTCAGACACTATAGAGTTATACCTGCAAGTTACTTCCAGCATTTATGTAGAGCTTTTTAAAAAATTAACATTGCTTCTAAGCTGTTGGCTGCTTTCAGAAAATGATAATCACTACCTAAATACACACATATATTATTCTGAGTAAGGGGCACGAAAGGGCATATAATTTAAGATTAAATTTATGTGTTAGTTTAGGTTTTAAACATTTAGCACATTTTTGTAGTTTATTGAGATAAATGGCACTGAGTCATTAGTCTTCTGAGTATTTAGTTTTGTATCAAATGATTTTAAAACAACAGTTTGTTATCCACAGAAACAAGAATATATTTAATAATACAGGGAAATACGGATTTTAGATGGCTAAAATCATAAATGCTATGTATATTTAATCATTTATCTCCATTATTCCGTTTAACTGTCTCAAAAGTAAAAAGTAGTGCAAACTATGATTATACTCTTTACATACAATGAAAATTAATACAGGTGGGATTTAGCATTTTATTAGGTATCAGATTGTAGACTTAAGAGTGCCATATATTCTTTCGGTTAGTACCTATATTCTCAACAACCATTCTATATAATTGTCATTGAGAGTCTTACACTGATGCATTGCTATGTACTATATTTAAAGACTTAACAGAGGGTGGGGAGATGGCTCAATAGGAAAAAGTGTTTGCTGCAAAACCTGATGATATGGGCTTCAAATCTCTAGAACCCATATTTAGACTAAATCCATTAGGACAAATATCGGTAATGGCAGCCACCCATAATGGGAGCTGAAAACATAATTTTCCAAACCTAGTGAAGGCCGACCAATCTGATTTACACAGTCACGAAGAGACACCCTGCCCCACTCATACCCCTTTCTCTCTAACAGACACACACACAAACATAGAGGGGGGTTATGGGGAGAGAACTTAAATGAATTAACATTGAAGTATTAATTGATAACAACCAAA